>JANHGN010017079.1:0-13922 GCA_024605025.1 Megaceryle maxima
TTTTTTGTTTTGTTTTTTGGGGGTTTTTTTTTTGGAGTGGAGAAATATGTCCAATACATTAGTATTGAAAGAATGCAGTGTAGACAGAAAAATTTGAGATATTTCTATTCTGAAAGTCTCCAGTTAGCTCACTGACAATGTAAAAAGAGATGTGCAACTCTCCCACTTGACTCAGAGGGGCATTGATTTAATTCCAGATAACAACCAGACACTTTGTATCTGCTATTTTATCTTGGTTACCCATGTAGCTGAGCTTCATATGATAAGGCATTACATTTTTAGTAGATCAAGAATTTGCATTCCTGTTTCCCAAATTTTGTTTGTACAGTAAGGAGTTACTGTCTTGTCTGACAGAATTCATAACAGAGTTAGAAATTACTTAGACATTGTGCTCTCCAGATGAATCTAATGTGAACTTTACTCAGTAATTTTAAGAGATTAAATGATTCTACTTCAGGTAGTTCAGTAAGATTGGCTGACCTGTGCTCTGTACTCCAGCTTGCTCAGCCACTGAAGAAAGGAGCAGAATGAGATGAGTGCATTCTGCCCCTTCAACTACATCTGTGTCTTCAGTACTTCTAAAATACATTTGATTTATTGATGGTGTTCACAGCAGTAGTAATAAAATAAAGGATTTTTTTTTTTTAAGTAAAATATCTGTGCTGTATTTCTACTTCAATTAATTTCTTTCTTCCTATGCGTTAGGTTTTTTTGGCCATCTCTTAACCTATCCTAAAGGACTCAACAGCCATGCCTAGAATGATACTCTTTTTCTTGTAGCCAGATAAGGAAACTGAAAGATTAGATCATGGAAACTTTCCTGAAACTTAAAAAAAATCAGCTTAGGGCAGATGGAAAATTTTAGTCCAGAAGATTCTACAAAGTAATGTGTGAATTGATGCAAAGAATTGTTGCCTATCCTTTCCGCTCTGTAATGCGTTATTAAACATGCATAATTTAGAGAGTTGTGCAGGGAATAAACTGGTTTTACTCACAGGCCTTAGCTTACCTAAATGTGTGATAAATATAGCAAATGTGAAGCTAGGAATTTTAATAAAATCCTACAGATTGCTTAACAGATACATCAAACCTCCGATAACCAGATTTCCATAAGGACAGACATTGCCTTTGTTTTATACTGATGGAACTTTCTTTAGATTCAGAGAAAATCCCTCTTTCTTTTGTAGTTCCGCAATGGAAAAGGTGTCAAAAACTGCCTGCAGCACTATGGAAGCATGGAGACAAAGTAGTCATCTGTTGAGACCCTCAAGGAACTATTGGGCCAAGTGACAGAAATGAAGAGCTTGAAACATCACTTCAGCATGGCGGCAGCTGAATCTGACAAGGACTCTGGATATTCAGGTTTAGAAAAAACACCATTTTGCCTTAATTTGTTGTTGATCTTGCTCAGACTTTGCTTTTACTGGTGATGTTTGATAAATCTGACTATAGCCCTTTACAGTTTGTCTCTCATTACCTTGGAGAGCCTTTGTATGCAAGACAGGTTGCATCTGCAATCATCCGACCGTCAAACTTTTTTTGAGTAGAGCTTTATGTAGTAATAAAGTTCATCCTGTAAATTTGAATGCATGGGAATTTTAAAATGTACCTGATAAGGAAATAAATGGAAGAATCTCAGACTTCAGAGTCTAGAATTGGAGATGGCAAAATTACTTTTTGTTCTTTGTAGTGATGAATGAGCTGTTGGATTACACCATCTAATGTCTCTTACAATTTGACCAGATTGTCAGTAGAACCTGATAAACGAGAGAGTAATTACTGTAACATCAGTAAAATGTAGTCGTGGTGTGCCATTTTAATAGTTAACAAAACTGTGTAAAGATGGCCTTTAAAAGGAGAAAAAAAAAAAAAAAAGCTTTTGTATGACATACCTGCCTTATTGGATGTGTGGATAGAAGATTGCAAGACACAAAATTCCCACAGCACAGACTACAGCTGTGGCACTGCTGGGGCCTATAGTTCTTTCCTACACCATGTTTTAGAGCAGTCTTCATGGTGGCATGCAGTCCTTTGGAGACTAAATACAAAATAACAAAAAGGAATAGGTTTGGTTTGGTTTTTTTTTTTTTTTTGGTGACAATATTTCCATGAGAACTGCCCTGGAATATTAAGCCTCTTATTACAGGCTATTTGACAGCTGTCACAGCAGGTCTAATTTTATTGGAATTCCATAACTAAACTTTATTGTTTTTTGTGAGTTGGTTGAAACAGAATAGTAAAACTGAAAGGAGGTAGCAAGCATGCTACATGTGAAACTAACAGCTGAATTCTGTGTCTGACAGATGGAAGTTCAGAGTGCCTGAGTGCTATGGAGCAGACTGACTCGGAGGATGTGCTGAATGCATTGTGTTGGAACGCAGAGGATGGGCCATGGCAATGCCCAGTGACCTCAAGCAACTCCTTTCCTACACTTTCTCCTATGGTCGTAATGAAAAATGTGCTAGTTAAGCAGGTAGGGAAGAAATGTATTGAATATATTGGATGTTCTTAAGTTTTAAAAAATAATTTTCATTTCAAAAAGATTTTACAAAGTTGTTGCAGTTTAGAAAGTAACTGGTAACTTGAAAAGTTATACTGTAACAGCCAGTTCTTTTGAGAGGCAGCTGGAATCACTAAGATGGGAAAAATGTGGAGAAGCTCTGCTACATCTGGTAAACCTCTTTGTCTTGGTTCTTAGGTCCTAGAAGTGCTTTAGGTGCAATGGGAAATGCTAATCCAGAATGTTAAAAATTAAAACGTTAAGTCCATATCTGAAGTTAGCCGTGGTATTTTTACTTCAATAGTTGTTTCTCTTAATTGCATGTGATGGCTCACACTGCAACAATTACATTCCCTATTTGTGTCCTCCAATGTCTTATGTGGCCTTCCTCCAGAACACCTGTGAGACTACTACATTGCAACAGAAGGTATGAGAGCTCCAGATTTAAACTATTGCCATACTATTAGACTTCTAGCTCTCTACTGCTGTTTTCTGAGCAGAGCAAAAGTTCTTCAGCATTTTTTATTAAAATACTTTTGAGAATAGAGTGAGAAGGGGGGAAAAAAGAACATAGATCCTGATCCTTTTTCTACTGAATCTGTTTTGGTGACAAGCAGAACTTATTAAATTCAAAGACTCTGTACCAATGCTAACACAGATACAGGTTTCTATTAATATTTGGCAGATTGTGCATTTATGGGGGAGATGGTTCGGATCTCTGAGCATTGTGCTTTATTTTGGCAAGAAACAACTTCATTTTATAGTCGTGTTCCTAGGTGTATATCTAAACAAATGCTGAAGTTTTCATATAATAAGGAGTAGGCAAGCTTCACCAAAGGGCTTTTGGCCCAGAGCTGAAAAATTAAACACTAATTACTGTGAGAGTCTAATGTTAAACTCCATGTTGTGTTGCAGTTAGGTGAAGTAGCGTGTGTGTGTGTGTATATTTATCTTTTAGAAAAGTTAAATATATAAAAAAAACCTGGTAGTGTAGCAAACCAGGAATTTGGGGAGGAAGAGTTTGATGTAGATAAAATTACTAGACTCAGTTCTCCTGAACAGTGTGTCATAATGTCTAAGTCCAGTTATGTATGGTTAAGTACAATAATATTAAATTGAAAAAAGTGTACTGCAAGAAACAAAAGCAACAAGATAATTGTCTTTCTGCCTGTTTCCATTATGCTGTTACCTCAGGTATTCATGCTGGTCATCTTTTTAAAATGGTCTTTTCGACACAGCACTCAGTTGAGCCCACTGGACCAACAACAACAAAAATGCAGCATCCAGATACTGCTGTTTATTTGTTGCAGTTTCAGTTTCAATCAACACCATCCTTCTGTCTTGGAACCACTGTGATCCTGCACAGTAATGGTTATCTGCTGTCCCAGTTTCAGGGAGTAAACAGCTAACAATATGGTTACTCCAAAAAACAAACAAAAAAAACCAACCAAACCCCCAACCAAGCAGAGATTAGTCCTCTGAAACATGGTGCTATTTGTGGCGAGGTTTCTGTAAGTCTTGTAGAAGTCCTTAGTAAATAGGAAGGCTTTTTGGACAAGTGACACTGATACATGCAGGGTGTTAGCTTTCATTTAGAAAACCCTAAAACACAGCACTTCGTAGAATTAGTAAAAAAAATTTCTAATAGAAATGAGATTTTGGGTAGGAGAGCAAGAGCAGAACAGAATGCAATATGAGTGGAAAGAAAAGTAGCTAACAGAGATAATAAAAAAAAAAAAAACCACAACAAAAACAACCCAAGAAAATACAACCAGCTACCACAGCTCTCTTGGCCTCAGTTATTTTGGGGCTCTACAGTGCTAATTACTGTACAATTGTACAGTAAATGACAACTTCTGATCCCAAAACCTTGCTTCTTAAGGCTGTATATTCTGTCCTGTGTAGCTGTGGTATTTATGTACTTCCTCACTCCTAACATCTCTAGATATCTTCCTTTTGAATGTGTTTGTCCTTTCTTCTGTGATAAGGTAGTAATATTTATTTTCTACAGCTATTTTTTTTCTGTGCCCCTGTTCTATGAGCATCTTGCTTACTGAACCAAAAAAATTTTGTCAGAGTAGGCAATTGAATCTCATCTCCAAGTCTCAGTGTCACAGTTGGTGGCTAATACTTGCTTTTGGCAAGTTCAAGTCCTTTACTGGGGAAATGGACTTCAGCAAAGCACGTTAGTATTTCCTAGTTTAAAATCTTATGAGACGGGGGAAAAGGAGATGGATTTCAGATAACTCAGTATAGTACCAAAAATAATAAAATGTACTTGTGCTAGTTAAAAACTGTGCCTTCAGCAGGCTCACCCAGTAGCATTCCAAGTTATAAAGAACTGGAAAAGTAGCTAGCAGTATATTGTATTAGTATAATTGTAGTGGTAATAACTTAAGTATCTTAAGAATTGAGAGTTTACCTCGGGAAGAAATAGTATCTCTTAATAGACTATTTGGTATGTTTTGAGAAAAGCAGGCATGCTTCTTGGCCAGCAGATCTCATGAAGATACATAGTAATGTACTGGAGGAGGAAGAGGTAATGCCTTGTAAAAAGTGATGTATTCCCCTGTGTTGCAGATTATGGTTTGTGGGAAGGAGTAAAAACTTAGGCATTTTTCTTGAAATACAGTGCTTTTAAGGTTTATCGATGCACACTATTTCACCAGAGGTATGGAATTAAACTGCTGTGATCTTACAACAAGCTTCTTTCCTTGCATTGGATGATATTCAGCATTTTTAAAAATACTACATGGTTTTAAATTTATTGAAGCTTTGTATTGTACTTAAGATTGTGAGACTTGCTGTACAGCTGTTACCTATTTTAAATAACCATTTCAAAAGCTTGCTGTAAGAATAGAACTGACAAGATGAGAATTGCTGCTTTTCAACAAAGAAGGTGTCTGAGCTGTTCCTAAAATGTCTTTGCAGTCTTTGACTCCTTTAAAATATTTTATAACTATAATGCTTGATTAATTTTCAACTTTTCTGTACGTTTGTTGTTCAACCCTAAGTCTAGGTCAAAACTTACATGAGCACTGTATACAATATAAGTATGCATTGTAATCCTCATTTAGGAAAGCATGTATAAATTTGTGTTGAATTGTTTTTAAATGTATTTCCTGTTCCATAGTAAAAGGGTTACGGATTACAGCTTTCATTCTAGTGCTGTGATCTGTTGTCAGAAAAAGGGAGTTTGGAAAGCTGTTCTTAATGTATTAGTTGGACAGTGTATAACAAATATGGAGAAGTGTCATGGTCCACTTGTTTCATTTAGGATTTTCTTAATCCTCTTCTACAATGGTTTTGTAAGACTTCTGTTTTTTTCCCCATTTGTGCTTCTCAGGGGAGTTCATCACAGCTCCAATCTTGGACTGTGCAGCCATCCTTTGAAGTGATTCCAGCTCAGCCACAGCTAGTGTTTCTTCGTCCATCAATCCCACCTCCCATTAACCCTCATCCTGTTGGAAAAAAGAGAAATGACTCCACTAATTACCTGCCCATCCTAAATTCTTATCCCAAAATAGCACCACAGCCCCGAAAAAGAGATCACTCCTTTGATCTAGAACAACAGGAAACCAGCTGCCATAAACGACTCTGTACAGAAGTACCCAAGACAGAGAATTCTCCTGTATCAAGGAGCACAGGCTTGCCTACTAGTCCTTTTGCCCACTTACCAGCTAGCTTTAAGACCCCTCAGGATTCTAACCAGCAAAGTTCTTCAGCTCTGGTGGCAAGTGGAAAACTGTCAGCTCTTCCTGGTTTTCATCATGTTTCCAGTGATGCTCAGAAAGTGCCGGGTTTGACTCCCCTTTTGCCTTTTGGACCTCTGCAGGCAACGAAGTGCACCCCTCATGAGAGTGAGCGTGCAGCACAGACTACAATGCAGTCTGCAGTGTGGAGCCCCGCATTGACACCAGAAGAGATTTGCACTACCCCTGAGCTGCTCTTGCAACAACAAAGCAAGTGCAGACGCTTTCAGAATACGCTCGTTGTGCTGCGCAGGTCAGGATTGCTGGAGATCACTTTAAAAACCAAGGAGCTTATTCATCAGAACCAGGTGACTCAGGCTGAGCTAGATCGGCTGAAGCATCAAACACAGCTTTTCATAGAGGCAATAAAGAACAATGCTCCACAGTCATGGGCAGAGCTAGAAGCATCTCTAACAGGATCTGATAAAGCTGATAGCAACCTTGAAGACTCCACTTATCCCAACATGTAGTAGAAAGGTACATAGCTGTTGGTCAAGTTATTTCTGTGCCTCCTATTTCCTGTCTCAAGCTTTTACTTGAGCATTTTCTGAATCCAAGACTTGCAAAGTGGCATGCCATTAAGAACTTATCTTCAGAGCCCGTTGTGGGACTGGAAAGCATGGTGAGGTCTTGGCAGAATAGGTACTTGCTACTTCAGCGTGACCTTGAGCTCTGTGCTGACTCTGTGTACTTCCTTGAACTCAAGAAGCTTGGATGTGCTCTGATGGCATGTTCCCATTCTTGCAGTGAAAAGACAGTAATTTGCAGTATTCTGCAAGCAAGAATCTTCCTATTCAACCTTCAGATAGTTCTGAGAATGAAACAGCAGAACAGGCCCCAGTATTGGGCCATCATCATTTGCAAGTAGATGAAGGGAGTTGGTGTGAGGAGAGGAAACTTAACATTGGTGGGGTCGTATCTTTAGTCTGTCACTGTCCTTTGTTGTAGCAGAGAGTCTTGCTTAGGGGTTTCAATGCATTTGAATTGGTGAAGATCTGCTTGTGCTAAAGCAGCATTGCAGTCTTTGGTCAAAGTGATGAAAGTCTTGGAACCCAAGTGAAATGATGCATTTTGTTGAGTATACTTTTGATTTTGATCTGTACAGTTGAGTGAGTGAAAATCACAAGGCTTACACTGAAAGTGTTTGTTTCAAACCTGTATTTATTAATGGCTGCCAAGTGGCAAGTGGCTTTGGATTTTCTCAGTAGCTAACAGATTAGACATTGTGATGAAAGACTGCAGTGACTTTAAAGCAGTACAAGGAAGATAATTCAACAAGATTAGTTTGGCAATACTAGTCGCATATTACTTGATATGCGTACCTTTAGTTTACAAGCCTAAACTTGTCTCTTTCTATTAAATCAGATTGCTAAGTATAAAAAAAAAAATATTTTATTTAGAGAATAAAATAGATGAATGTACCTGAAGAAGGCAGTCTAGGGAGGGAAGGGGTGGGGAGAGAAAGAGACGTGAAGTTTGGGTAATCATGCTAAAAAAAATTATCTACCTGGCTTTGAACTTAAACCCTGAAACAACCCAACAGAAAAAACTCCCCCAAAAGCACTAAAATGTTTTTCCTCCACATAAATTTGTCATTCCTAGCCTGCTTGCCTTGGAATATAGCTAACATCACTGTGTGCATAAGATATTAGGCCTTACTAGTAGAGATCCAGAGTAGTCATGTTACAAAAGCTGTTCTTCAGACACTTCTTCTCAGTTTATCTAGACACTTAACTGTGTCACTCCCTTCAGTTTGAAGGTTTTTTTTCCAGAGTCAGTCTGCATAGAGAGCTAAGAATGGCTTTGTTTAAGAACATTAAGGAACCTGGATTGTTTATAGTGTGTTTCTTTCTGCATGGTGATGTTTTAAAAAAAAAAAAAAATGGAGTCTCGGTGACTGGGTATTTTGATGCTTTGATCAATTTTAACATCTGTTTTGGATTCTTAAAAAAAGAACCTTGAAAGTAGCGTGGTCATCTTGCTAATTTGTGGCTAGACCTTTTCATTTTCTGATGCCTCTGGGAATCAATATTGCGGGAGACTGTAGAGAATGCTTTTGTAGGCTTCCTCAAATATATGCATTAGAGAAATTGTAAGGGGCTTCTTTTTTTGTAAGGGATTCCCCCTTTTTATACTGATGAAAAGAAATGATGTCCATGCCTAACAAAGAGGAGAAATGTGAGTCATGTTTATATTAGCTGTTGGCCTAGGGAAAAATTTAGTGGCAGGATTTGCACTAGTGGAGCTGTAGCACACTAGTAGTCATGCCTTTCATGGTATTCTGCCCACTGACTGAAGACTAGTGCAGTACATGGGTATTGAGTAAAAGAAAAATATTCACAGACTGTGTTCTGTCTTGTATTTTATTTAAATATACCTGCTATAATTGTACATACTAGAATGTCTCATAACTAGCAGCACAGCAATATTGAGACTAAACCCAGAATGCAGGAAGGCAGCAAAGTACAGTGTAATAATGCAGGATACATCTAATACAGTCTAGCTCTTTTGGAATCAGTTATCCTATCTGCATTAAATAACATCTAGCAGGATAGAAGTGATGATACCCTAGGCCATTTGTGAAAGAATCACAAAAGATAGGCTTGTTTGTTCTGAGTTACTTACAAGAAGGACAGGAAGCAGTAGGAGGCAGTTCCATTGATTGAATATCTGTAATAGGCCTACAGGTGAGGTGTGAGAACGCATAGGATAGCTTTCCTAGTTTTCTCTATGCATCAAATAGAGAGGAGAATTTGAAGTTCAGAATACATATATTTTTAGGAAGTGATCCTCCTAGAAAACAAGATGATGGAAAGGAAATCAGAAAAAAAAAAAAGTCCTCTACTAGCAGTTGGACACAAGAAACAGTAAGTCTACCACTGATGACTAACCTATTTCCATTGCTCTAATAAAGGATGGAAAAAAATTTGAGGGTAATGTGCTCTAACTTAGGGGAGACTCTAGCTGATAGGAATGTCTCTCAGTCCACACAATAATGTGTATTTTTTACTCTGACAGCACTGAGAGTGGACTAAATGGGTGTACTTACAGCTGATGGGCCTTTCAGCTGGTGTAATTTGTATAAATATATATTCAACAAATCTGTGAATAAAGTCCAGCAGCTGGTTAGAAATCTCCTACTGGGCATCAGTCCAGACTTAAATAGTATTTGCTGAACTAGAAAAATCCACTGTGAACTATTCAATTTAAATCTGGGGCCCCTTAGGAACCATATCCCTAGATAACTGCAAATCTTGGCTCAATATCTATTAAAAAAGGTTGTTGAAGGCTCTGAGTGATAGATGTGTCATCAAGTACTATTCTGTTCAGTTTCTCTTAGCCACTTTTATTCCTGGAAGCCCTGATAAACCCTGAAACAATAAGGGCTTTCCTTTCTCGGCTGCAATTTAATAAAATAGGTTAGCTTGGAACTATGTTGAGAATATTAATTGACTATATGAGGACCAGCCTCTTTGAGTGGAAACCCTTAAAAAATGAACTTACAGATGTGGGGTGGTTGGTTTTTTTTGACATTGGAAGCAGCAAGGCTTTGTATTAACAAGCTGAAAACAGCTGTACCACTCTAAAAGTCAGTCAGATGGCCTGCTGGGGATTCAGTTGCTGCTGACAACTAGTAGGTGGGGTAGTTTGATAGGTAGGGCAGACTGCTTTTTTTCTATTAAGTTTTAATAAATGTTGGTATTTTTGATTACTTTTACTATGTATTTTTGGAATTCTACTGCTCTAGTTGGAATGTAAACACTTTTTCTGTACTTTCAAAGTTTGTTGCCAGCTCTGAATACAGTAGCCTAAGAACTGTTATAGGATATGACCTTTTTGCTAAAACTTTACAGAAACAGACTGTGAAATATGAATGAAATAAAGTATATACTTGACATTTTTGGGGTCATTTTAATGCTGTTGAATCACAGAGTCCTTGGTTCCAAAACATGCTCCACAGTAGCATGTTGCTCATGTGGGAAAGTGCAAATCCAAAAGTGGTACTATGTTGTATCTCTCAGCTGAGAGTGATGTGAGCTTTAACAGTATGTATGAATTGAAGGGTCTGTAAGAGGAGCATGAGTAAAAGTACAGAACACTAAAAATATATTGTCGTGGGTGACCATTGCCATAGATGTGCTGTGAACAACCTGGAAAGATTTTTCCATCTCTGAACTGTTCTTGCTATGTGATGACTATACATTGTGCTCACCGTCTGTGCAGAGTGAACGCCTACACTGCGTCTTAATCCTGTCAGCTGGGTATGCTGAAGTTCCAAATTGTGAAGTGAGGATCTTGGCTACAGAAAGAATTATTTGACTGAAAGATGTTACTCTCTTGAAGAGCTAAATCTGAATACCAGCTTTTCACTAAAACACTTTTTTTTTTTTTTTCCCCCAAATATGGCCATGTTTATATGGTCTTTTCTTTGTTCAATGATGACTTACAGTGAGGATTAGGCAGTCATGCCCAGAACGTCCAGCAGCCTTGTAGCATGAGATTCTGTCCTAAGGTTCAAGAAATTCCAATTAAAGTACTTACTGGCATCAGAGAAGGCAATAACTTGAATCTCATTACTTTACATCCAAAAAGGAGTAATTGAAGTAATTTTATCCCTGAGACTGGTGACTCGGTATTCGCAAATTTTGTGTTCATAAAAGGTGTGGGTACAATTCAAGCAGGAAATTTTCAGGTCTCTGTGTCTCTTCAGACTAGCTTTTTCTTTATGTGGTGAAGTCTTTCTGCAGGATGACAGGCCTGTTCACCTTTATTTCATTGAGACCAAAAAGGTGAATTGTTTCTTTGGCATGCACTGACATCTGTCTGTTGTTTTTTCTCCTGACAGACACACAAACAGTCTGAAAGGAGCAGTACCTGTCACAAGCTTGTGCTGAGGAATCTCCTCAAATGCACAATTTCTGGCATCCATGAGCTTCAACCATAACATGCTGTGCTGCTTTTCTCATAATTCCTGGGACAGAAAGGCTGGGTCACTACCGACGTGATTTTACACTCTTGTGTCTGTGGGATGCTTCCTTTCAGGCTGCTGTATAATGCAGCCATATAGCCCCAACTGTACTGCATGGTCCAGAGCATCCAAAATGCATGAGACTTCCCTTTTTAAATCTGTACCTCCTTTGAAGTATGTCCTTGAGACAAACTTAACTTTTCCAGTTATCACCCGATTCAGAAGGTGGAAGGTGTTCAGACTGCTTTCTTGTAGAGCACAGTTTCTAAACCTTCCTGAAATTTGTATTTGAATTAAATTGTGTTTTTAGAGAAAGCATCCTGCCTTGATCTGAAAGCTCTTAGTGACAAAGAATCTACCCAAATAATTCAAAATGTAATTACGTACTACTAAAAATGTGCCTCTTTGTATTGAGCCTGAATTTGTCGTCTTCCGCTATCCAGCTGTCAGATCTTTTGCCTTTTGTCTGCTCATTTGAAGTGCATACTGTGATGTTGCTGTTTTCACTGTAGGCATTTATGAACAGAATAAGTCATTCTTCAGCTTTCTTTTTTGAAGTGACTGATTAAACTCTCAAATATTTTGGATCCTTTATTCATCTGAAGCACTCTTCCTTGGATTCTTTAAAAATATTTAAATGCGTTTTTAACTGGAACACTAACATTAACAGCAAAACAGCATTGCTAAAAGAGTTGTACATTATCAACCCTCCTTACTTCTAGTCTGCCTCATTTTTATAGCAGCCTTGACCATGGCATAAGATCAGAAGTTAAGTCATCCTTGGAGCCATTGCTTCTGTGGTTGCTGAGCCCCTGTCCTTTAAGTGTGTTTCCACACTCCTTTCAATGTACTTTGCAGCTGAAAGCAAAACTATTTGCTTTTAATAAGTGACCAATTGCATTCATTAGTTACCTCTGCTTCTATCCTGCAAAACTTTTTCACCTTTAGATTTTAAAGGTGATTTTATGTTATATTCCCATTATTAAAAGTAATATTAAGTCATCTTAAAGTGAAGAACAGATTTTTATACCATTTTCAAAATAAGAGTGGGAGACAGTGCTTAATATGATCACTATATATAATACAGAAACCATAGTTTTAATACATTTCACACAGTCTGGTTAATTTTGTGTAGTTCTGGCTTCAGTCTGTGTCATGTGGCACACTGTTAAATGTCCATCATAAGTATAAATAATAGATCCCTGTTGGCTTTGTCCTCAACCAATTTTTAATTCTAGTTCATCAAAATAAGGAGTCATTTTTATTTGACCAGCTCTGTTTTAGTCTTCATTAATTTCAATTATTTCTGTTTTCTATGTCCTTGATTAATCAAAAATTATGGGTGATTCCGTTATTTTCTCTCAGTTGTCTAGCCTATGTTCATTCAGAACAGTACCTACCCAGTGAAAAGCTGATGCTGTTTTAGTTCTTCCATCCCGTCAGACCTCTGAAGTCTTTCCTAGTGGTCTGAAATTCATTGAAATAGTGTTGATGGACCAGAAAACTTCTTGGTTAGCTCCTGTTAACTTTTAAATCGCAACCTATTGAGACTTGATGACTTGCACATGTTTAACGACCGTTGTTTAAAATGTCCTGAATTACTTTTTGAAGTGGAAATCAAGCTGCTGTCATGGTATGAGAGGAATACATCTGGCTTTTTTCTAATTGCTCAACAGAAATTTTTGTTAAATGCTCATGCCATTCTGCACCGCAGCAATATAATTTCCATCTTGAAATTAAGTGCTTCCAGCATGAAAATTTATTCCATATCTTGTACTTTTGAAGAAATGGAGGAAGCGGGCTTTCCAAGGCCAAAAGGGGAGTTTCATCAACTTCTTCCTTGTTTACTTCTTGTTCTTAATGTGATTTAAGCTAATTGAGTTAGTTTAATGGAACTGGAATGTCTCTCACCATGCCTGCTTAGGCAATCTTACCTCTTTTCTGTAGCAGTAGTAAGGGGTTTTTTAGGCCACTTATATTTACCAGGAGTAAGAAATCCAGTAACAGACAGAAAGCCAATCCTTATTGTTTTGTAATAGATAGGTCTGCTTGAAAAATGTATGTGTTTTCAATGGAAAACTGTGTTTTTATTGGAAATGAAAATCTATTTTGGCTGGAAGCTTAGTGTTTTGCAGAATTAGTCATAGTATTCACTTTTCAGTGAATCTCAAGCACTGTGGAAATAGTCTGGACTGTGGAGGTGGGGAAGATGTTATTTCCCTTTACCTTCATCCCCTTCTCCTCGATTGTTTTGGGTTGCCTGTACAGGACACAGGACCCCAACTTTGATGAGTGGTTCCATCACTTCATGGTGAAGAAGCAGCAACCACAGAGACAGCCAAAACTGCTCAATCATCTGTGATGAGGGAGACTAAGCTTCTGAGTAAGAGAAGATGGAAAAGCACCTCCTGAGAAAATTGCTAGCTCAATGAATACAAATCCAATTTTTTTTTTTTTCCACCATATCCGTTAACCTTCTAATTAGAAAAAATATTACAGATTTTGTTTGGTACAAAACTTCACTGTGCCAGATAGGCCTAGTTTTACATTTGCAAGAGGCAGAGCTCAATGCAATTACTATTTTGTGAGATGTGCAGTGTTTGACGTGCGGAATCAAACTCTATAACCCGAGCTAGGTTATAAAGTAGGCATGTTTATTCCAGCGCCGGACGCAAGGGGGATCGTTCCTCCTAACTTGCGC
>JANHGN010017079.1:14022-36793 GCA_024605025.1 Megaceryle maxima
CAAACCAAGGTTACTCAAAGCAGTCTATCAGAGTTAGTTTCTTCTATTCAAAACAAGCTACAGCTGCAAAATTAAGAAACTGCAATTAAGACATCTATGTCTCAGTGTTTAGTGTGGAAAGTCTGAAATATGAGTAGATAGTAGGAAGGCTGTTTTACCCCCTGAATGTTAACAATTCCTATTGTTTTGTTTTCTTGTGAAGTATTGTCTCCCATGCAAATGATAATGCTATACGACATGACCAAATGTGCTCAGAAGTCTCCATCGAAGTGAAATTGTCCCTCACTGTTCAACATCCTATCAGTGACCATGCTTGCAGCATGCTTACGTGATGACGCCCTCCGAGAAATCTCTGAAAGGGGGTTGCTGACATCAGTTATGTGAGAAATGGCCAGAAAGAATTCCAGAACATTTGTTTCCACACTAGTTGTGCAAGGAAGGCAAGTCTGAGCTTGAAGATAATCCAAATACTGAAACACCTCCAGATGTGTAATGGGAGCTGCAGCCAGCCCAAACTGTAACAGAGCAGTGGGGAACTACATGGAGGGTCTACTGTTGTAGTGCTTATGGTCTGCAGTGGTAGAGTGATATGTTGGTGCACAGATACACCAATGGCCCTGACTAGTTTCTAGGATTTCAGAATCAAGCTGGGGAGTCTGGACATGAACCTTATGGCCAAAGCCAAAGTTCTCTTTCTTTGAAAGGCTGGGGTGCAAAGATGAAACTTGCCTGCACATGAAAATTGTTACCCTGTTCTTTTTTGACACAGCAAACTTAAAACGGTCCTGGAGCCAGCAAAGTTATGGGAAGTGTTATTGCAGTTTCTAAGGCCTGGGTTATTTTTAAATCCTGCTGCTTCTCCAGAACATAAAACCAGCCTGAGTCACTGCAGCCATCTTATGTAAAAGGGGTTAGTTTATCAGTGAGCTTAGTTGGGTGGCTGGAAGCAGACAAATGCCAGTAAAATAAAAATCCCATATTTCTGGGGGTGAGATTACTCCCTGGTACCACTTTCCCTGTTCCATGTCATTATAACATGTTTATCCAGGCGTGAACACCTTAGAGGGCTACCTGCATGCTTGCCTCATCTTGCTTTTCTGGCAGTCGGTTCAGTAACAACCAAGCACTCAGTAGCCCTGAAAAGATTCACTGTTACCTCTAAAAAAATAATGACAACAGTAACAGTCCACTGCCTGCATCTCAGGTTAGTATGGGGAAGGGAGGAAAACACCCCAGTGTTCTCCACAGCTTAGCTTAACTTTGGGCATGCTTTTGTAATTTCTTTATCACACCCTGTTCTGATGTGAGATCAGTCCTTAGCACATCATCTGTCAGTAAATGGGCTACTGCATCCATTTTAGGTCTCTTCAAAATGCAAATGTGACTAAAGATAACTTTTTCTTTGCCTGAAATGGTTTCTGTTTGGGTTGAGAACAAATACAGCAACACTCAATTCTTCTTACACTCTTCTCAGACTCTTCTCATACATTTCCGTGGCACCCAAGCTCCAGGTCAGAACTGATGTAACCTGAGCACACATAACAGCATGGAATTAATATTGACAATTGTGTTCACAATGTCCAACAGTGCCATTAGCACTGACATGTCTAACATATGCCATTGGGTTTTTCCTTTTTTTGAGATTTGCCCTGGTCTCTTTCTTATGAACTCAAAAAGATCTTGATGTAGATGTGATATTTAGGATGTGTAACATCAGCTCTCAGTCTTGTTTTAGATATTGCTGTTGATGTTTGCTATTTCCTTAGCATGACAAAATCTTTGTTTTAAATCATACGCTGTTCTCAATGCACACTAATTTTCCATTCCTTTTCTACAGTCTAAACAGTCACATCAGGTAGAAGATAAAGTAAGAGAACTTTGAGTGAGGAACTGGTCACCATATGGCTGACATCTAAAATCTCAGAAATTTCAGGGGAAGAAATTGGAAAAAGATGAAGTAAATTCCACAAAATTAATGTTGTAAGTAGGTGGCAGCTGTTAGAAAAGGAGAAGAACAAAGGCAAAGGAAAGAAAAAGAATACTGAACATTGATGTTACCAAGGATTTTTCTTGCAAATGTGTGAAAATAGATTTTGAAGTAACCTTCCACATGCAGTGTCCTAAACTTGTTTTCCAAATTTCTTTTTTAAAATCTGAACACTGTATTTTTAACCACAAAGATTAATTGTTCTCATTTGATCTAGATGTATAAACTGAAATGTATCTTCATGGTGGAGATGAACTTGCTACTTTCACTGAGTGCTTGCTCTTCTGTCCTCTGCTTTCCTCCAACCAAAAAGTGTGCTGTAGGCTTAAGTTTGCAGCTTTAATCCTGCAGATCACATCCAGCTCAAAAGCACTTTGCACCAGCATTGCTCTGCTCTTTGAAATAATTCAAACAATAACATGTGGTTGGACTTCATATGGCCCCAGGCTCTATTCCTTGTCTCACCTTGGAGAAGGCACTTTGATCTTCTCAGCTGTAAAATGAGAAAAGCAATACTTGTTGCAGAAAAGCAGTATTTGGGTGGAGAAAGGATTGAGAGCAGCCCTGAGGAGAAAGACTTGGGGCTGTTGGTTGACAAGAAGCTCAACACGACCCAGCAGTGGGTATTTGCAGCCCAGAAGGCCAACTATATCCTGAGCTGCATCAAAAGCAGCATGAGCAGCAGGTCAAGGGAGGTGATTCTGCTCCTGTACTCTGCTTTCCGGAGACCCCACCTTAAGTGCTGTGTTCATCTCTGGGGCCCCCAACATAAGGAGGACATGGACCTGTTGGAACAAATCCAGAGGAGGGCTGCAAAGATGCCCAGAGGGCTAGAACACCTCTCCTGTGAAGACAAGCTAGAAGAGTTGGGGTTGTTTAGGCTATAGAAGAGGAGGATCCAGGGAGACCTTATAACAGCCTTCCAGTAACTAAAGGGGGCGTACAAGAAAGCTGGAGAGGGACTTTTTGCAAGGGCATGCTGTGATAGGACCAAGGGTAATGGCTTTAAACTGAAAGAGTGCAGCTTTAGATTAGATGTAAGGAAAAAATTCTTCACTCTAAGGGTGGTGAGACACTGGAACAGGTTGCCAGAAAAGCTGTGGATGCCTCACCCCTGGCAGTGTTCAAGGCCAGGTTGGATGGGGCTTTGAGCAACCTGGTCTAGTGGAAGGTGTCCCAGTCCATGGCATGGGTTGGAACAAGATGATCTTTAAGGGTCCTTCCAATCCAAACCATTCTATGATCCTGTGATTGTTCCTTATTATAAAGTGCTTTAATCTTCTTGTATAAGAATTGCAATATTGGTATTTTTTAGAAGTGATGGCTGTGTGCTGTTATGGTTCTGGTGCTGGATTTTCTACAGGCTGAGCATCTATGTGGTTATGCTGACCTACATTTTGTTTTATATTGAGAACTTACACTATATACTCTCTGGACTAATTTCCCCTAACGTAATTTCAAAGTATAGAGACCAATTCCTTCTGTCTTGGAAAAATGAAAGGAAGGAATATAGCAAACTAAAATCACTGTGCCTATTGAGGGAAATTTAAAAAAATATCTCAAGGTTGATAAGGTTAGGGGAATGTAGAGAGTGTTAGCTGGCTGTGTTGCAGATGCTAAAAAGCCTTTTGTGGTGTAAGCAGACATCTGTCTTGCCCCACTTGCATATTAATCTATGCCCATGTATGTAATTTTCCTCCCTGGCATGTAAACCAGTTCATGTAACTGTAGCAATGCAACATTTGAAACTGGGATCAAAAGCTTGGAGGGTTATCAGATGTTACATTTTTGTATCTAAAAAGTTACAATATTTGAAATCAGAAAAATGCCTTCAATGCAATCCTGAGTATGCAGCCTAACCAGTGGAACTGAGAAACACTTGAGTAAAATGAAGGCCGTGAGTAGTGCAGCTGTAGTTATGGGACTATGTCTATGCTTATGTCTTTTCCTGATCTGAGCTACAGTGCTCTGTAACTAGTAGGACTGAGTATTTTCATTATTGTCTCTTCACCCACAGAACTCCTGTCCTGCTTCTTTACACATGATTACACAGTTTGCACAGTCCTGTTGGAGAGACATTGGGATTTGTCAACACCCAAGGTGAAAAAAATCAGGACATAGGGTTTATAAGGACTGACTTTTGAGACAGTGAAAAGACTTTTAATTCTCTCAGATGGCTTGCAATATGTAGTAGCACATTAATAAGCAGAATTTTTTATGCCTTGAAGAAATTTTAGGAGCACACTCTTGCTATTTGTGCACCTGTATAACCCAAGGTACTGAGCATTCCTGCCAAAATTCACATTTCATAGAAGACTTGACATTTGGCTAGTTAACTGCTAAAGGATTACTTTCTCTGATGTAGTGCTGGAGAATTCGGACTACCAGAGCAATGCTTCTAATGCCTGAGGGATTTCCTCTAGGGAGTGAAAATATGTAGAGCCTCTTAACACTTTGACTTAAATGTGAACCTTAATTTTAGGCTTTTGCTGGAAATTTAAATTATGTGTTGGCTACATTTCTGCTGGGGTTTCAATGAGTAAATTTTATCAAAGAAGTATAAAACATCATTCTAGTTGATTCATAAATAATAATATCTGAGTAAATTAAATGTCTACTTTCTCCTCTTTTATATTTCCCAGATAATGTGAAGGTCTCCCAACTCTTCCACATAATCCTCTTCTATACGACCTGTTATATTTTATCAAAAATGTTTCCCTGTATTATATTTGGAAGGAGAGGGGGATGAGCAAGAGTAAAGAAGAAGAAAGAATACCTTAAAATTATGTCAGAATTCAAAAGCAATCCTAAATACATTATGACATCTCAGTTTGCATGTATTTATGTAGCTGCTCTATTTAGGAGTCCTGACATTTCCAGAAGTTCTTAATTGGCAATGTTTCTCCAAAACACCTGAAAGTTGTGTTATAGGAAGTTAACATACCTAACTGTTCATTTCAAGGTTTAAAAAAAATCAGATAGAAATATAGATATGTTTTCTTTGGTTTTTATACACACAGAGTGGTCATTATGGCAGTATTTGGAAGTATAAAAGAGGGTAAAAACATAAGCAGTTTGGGTATCTCTTAATCCTATTGAAATGCTGAGAAATATCATTTTAACTCATCACTGAACAGAAAACTACTTTAGGGATATAGATCTGTGAAGTTCTCTGCTGTGTGTCAATCATTGCTGTAGCATTTAAAAACAGAAGTCGTGTGGGAATCATATGCTCTAATCCCATCCTTATAAAGAGGAGACCAGAACAGTGTTTTGTGCTTCTTTCAACACGTCACCTGCATATATGATTACTTTATTTGCACAACTATTTGTATTTGATGTTGCTTCTGTTGAATAAAGCACTGTTACTAATAAATATTTTGAACCCAGCTAAGATGGCAAGAAGTGCAATGAAGAATAGAGAAGGGTCATACTAAAAATACAAGCAAATCCCAGGTGAGTATGATCCGTATCTAGCTCCTCTTGGCCTAAGCTTGAGCAAATGTCCAGGTAAAAAGTGGAAACTTCTCTGGTTTATATTTCCTCACTGCTTACCAGCAACATCAAGCAGTTCTCTATTCACTGTGCTTTACCCTATTTAGATCTATAGCTCCCTAGATGGGAAGACTTCAACTTCTCCAACCTAAGCTTATTATAAAGGCTGAAGTGGAAGAGCTGCTGTTAGGAAACATTTCCTGAAATGTTGTGTCATTTCCTTTCTTAAATTGAACTTTATTTCTAACTGATGCTTGTTTATCCAAAAAGGATTATTTTCCCACCCTCCAAAATGCACACATGGTTGCCACGCTTTCCTCACATCCACTTTGGCTGTAGTTACCCAGGCTAGGCAAATATAACTATTTTCAACTCTTACAAATCCAGTTCTCAGCTTCTTAATCTTTTATGGCTTTTCTGTGATCTTCATCTGGTTTGGCTAGCGGAGGCAAAACTGAATATAATATTCCATGTCTTTATTGCATCATAGCACCATGGAAAAGGTTTGTTTATTTATTTATTTTTGCTTCAATTTTGTCTTCATATGCAGTCTGAAATGCTGCCATCTTATTCTGCAGGTTCATATTGACTTTGTCCATCGTGCTATAATTTGTAGGCTGGGTTGGCATTCTCTTTCACATAATTCACATTCTCCTACTCTTCTCCCATCAACATAATACATATCCAAATGAACCTCCACTGAAATTCATCCTTTTACAAAAGATGCCAATAGCTGATTGGATGATGCTGGACAAGTTTTGGCCAAATTAATTCATAAGAAATAGTCAGTAAACAAAGCCTAAAAGAGATTGTCAAGGGGCGAGATGTGGTGTTTGCCTCCTGCCTGACTACAGAATTTCTTCTACCCCAAACCTGGATCTGATAGAAAACTTCTGTGTTACATGAAGGATCCTTGTCTGAGCTAAGGGGCTTTTAGTGTGCTGTTGACAGAGCCTGGATAGTAATATTTCTTTCTGAGCTCCTGGCATCTTTTGCTGCAGGACATGGGCTCTGCCCAGGCTGACTGCCTGCCAGCTGCATTGATTATATACACAAATTTCTGAAACACTTGACTACCGTGAAGCAGTGGGGTGATTGGAGGTAGCAGTGGGCTGAATTCATAAACCTGGAAAACACTTCAGTTCTTGGAAGCAGAAACTGGGTCTTATAGTTTGATTTGAAATACCAGCTTTCTTCCTGGCATAAAAAAAGATTATGACCTTTTTTCAGCTTTGTTTCCAGAGGCTTTAAAAGAGATTTTAGATCTTCCTTAATTATATCACTGATATGTTAGTAGAACTTTTTTGCCACCTTTTGCATTCTGCAGTCCCTTCCTTTATTTCATTGTGTCTTCTTTCATAGCTTCATGCTCACAAATTGGCTTATTTTCTTGGATGCTTAGTGACAATGGTAATATAAGGGAAAACAGCTAGAGCACTCATAAAGTTGCAGTCCAGTGCATACTGTTTTAGAGACATGGATAGATGGGTCAAAAAAATGTTTTTATACCCTATACTCTGGCTTGAAAAGAAAAGGAAAAATTCTTTGCCTTGACAGTAACACTACAAAATCTCAATCAAGTTCTGTTTAGTTTAATAAACTACTTATTAATTAAGGCTCAGGCCAATCCATCTCACCAAGTGTTACAAGTGCTTCCTGGAGAAGAAAATAATAGTATAAATGCATGCTACTGGAAGGACCTATGGTGGTCTTCAGTATTATATAAACCATATTCTAATTTATCACTGGATGTTTTGGAACAACATCTACTGACAGCCTTGAATATCAAACTCAGTGGAGATGAATAAAGAACTGATACTTGAAAGTTGTCATTAAGGGGACAGGTTCTCCAAGTGTTGAAGGAACTTCTTTTGCTCAAAACACTGAGTGCTTGTTCTTTTCTAGTGAAACAATTTCTCCTTTAGGTAATGCTATTTTGAAGGGTTTCTTGAAGCAGCTTTCATAACATCTGGACTTTGTGGCCCTGTATGACTCTGGAAGTTCATGTTTAGACCTACAAAAATTGCTTATGTTGTATTGGTCAACGATTTCCACCCAGCAAACGTAAACTGTTTGGAGTCCTGGCTGATGATACTGGACCTGTCTCTTGTTTTTCTGTCACTGACTCTAAAGCTCATCTGTAGGTTCAAACAATTAATTCCTTTATAACAGCCTCAGTGACAAGGCTGCATTCATCAGCTGCTTGTTAAGTGTCATGTGTGTCCACTGTGTTAACCATATTGCCTAGTGAAAATATAAGATTCTTAAGGGTATAATGATGGTAAACTAACCTATCATATTTTCATCAGTTTGATGATACATAGTTTCATGTCTTCATCTCTTCTTATCCAACACAAGCAGCTACAAGACTTACCTGTCTATTGGAAATTTTTTTTCCATCTAATGGAAATTTTCCTGTCAGGCACAATAATAATGTGAATCTGGAAATGATTGGTGGTAAAGATAGACTGGAGCAAAGCAGCTGAAATACATGCCAGAGGCTGTGCATTCCCCTAAGCTGGTGGACATAGAGTAATCACAGGACACCCAAGTTGGTAACCCATCAAGACCGAGGCAGTCAGTGTTTAGAAAATCAGTAACAGATAAATGAAGCTTTCCCATCCCCCTTGATCACAAGGTGAGCCTTCTCTTTCACATGCAGAGGTTGCTATTGCCATCCACCATTTTGCCTCCTTTGATGTAAACTGATCAACATGCCTAATTTATTTTTAATTGATAGCAATTCTGGAACTACTATCAAGGTGTCTGCCAACATGTTAAGTGAGGCACTGTGTGACCAATGTATGACACTGGTACTTAAGAACTTGCATTTTTTATATGTACACATCTGGGGAGACTAGAAAATACTGGCTCCATAAGCCTTAAGGGATGTGGGATTGGTCTGCCTGAGCTCTGACATCACTCGCCAGTTAGATTCAGCAGGACACCCAATGCTAAAACCTCCTTTGGTGTAATGAAGACAAGGCTGCTGGCTGGATGACTCTGTAAGAGGACTGAAGCACTAATTGGTCCATATTTGCTGACTTTTGGTGTAATCTCCAAAGACTTTTTATTCCCCTGACTTTCTGAAGAAGAGCTGGAAAAGCAGAGAACCCACATGTGGACATGTAGTTATTAGAGAACATGTTACTGCTCATTAATATAAGCTGTCTGACATCATGTTTCCATTGATTTAAATATATAGCAGGGCACAAAGACTTCGCACATTCTTTAAATTTGAACAAGTAGGTCATGACTTTACTCCAACCATGATAGTTCTGGCTACTCTTTAAATAACTCAAAGAGAACTATATAAACTCTGCTATTGCTACTTATGTCTGCTATCCATGCACCTCCTGCTTGTAACATCACTTGCTGTTTAAGAGACAAAAACCCTTTTGGCTCTGCTGGGGCTTTAAGGGGTTTTTTGTGCAGAAAGTGGTTAGCAATGAGTTTTCTCAGCCTGAGCTTGCTTTGTGTCCATTCAGGCAACAATCAATGAAGGAACTTCAATTCTGTTGTTATACCTTCTACTGCCTGATGGACCTCAGTGCATCATCCCTACCAAAGTCAAATCACTCCTCCTCTCACTGGGTGCATTTTCTCTGATTGTTCTTTTCTGAGAGCAATCAGAGAAAGATAGATGCCCTAAGCTCTGACCTCAGCTTTTCTTTCTCTCAGTCCAGGACTGCCTGTCCTCCTACAGCTATCTCCTTACAGTTAATGAGCCTCCTTGTTCATTTATTCTGTCTCCTTTCAAGTATTTTTAGACTGTGATCGTCTCCCTTGAGTTGGCTGTTGCTTAAACAAGATTAATGCTATTTCACATCATCTTTTTTTCTTATGTTCCCTGTGCCTTATTACTTAAGACTCTTCATGTTTTAACTCTTTATCTCCTGAGGATATCCAATGAAGACTTTTGCATGCAGGCCTATAATAATATATAAGCTCAATAGTGTATTATGAAGAAGAAACCCATCTACTTCTTATTTTGTATAAGATCCTTTCTATATGTAAGAACAGACTTCTGGTTTACTTCACAGTTGCATCCCCTCATTCGATCTATACTGTTCTGTCCTGGTTTCACTTATAACACAGTTAATTTTCTTCCTAGTTGCTGGTTTAGTGCTGTATTTTCCATTTAGTGTGACAATGATGTTGATATCACACTGCTGTTTGAGTTGTTGCTAAGTAGTGCTTATCCTAAGTTCAGGAGTTTTCAGTTTCCCGTGCTCTGCCAGTGAGCAGGTGCACAAGGAGCTGGGAGGAAGCATGGCCAGGACGGCTGACCTGAACTAGCCAAAGGGATATTCCATACCATAGGACATCATGCTCAGTATATAAGCTGGGGGGAGTTGGCCAGGAGGGGCAGATTGGTGCCTGGGCATCAGCCAGTGAGTGGTAAGTGCACTGGGCATCACTTGTCTTCTCTTGGGTTTTATTTTTCACAGTTATCTTATTTTTTTGTTACTGTTATTTATTATTATTATTATACTTGATTTCAGTTACTAAACTGTTCTTAATTCATGAGTTTTACTTTTTTCTGATTCTCCTCCCCGTCTCATCCTGGGGGGTGTTGGGAGAGTAAGCGAGAAGCTGTGTGGTTAAAACACGGCACATTGTAAAGACATCTGAGACCTCAGAGGTGGCACCATTTTTTCAGGTAGCCACACATAAAATAGACAAGCCACTAAGCAAAAGTCTAACGTTTCTGTACAAGGTCTCAAGCAACAGAGAGCTTTTACCTCAGCAGCTATGATTATCAGAGAAGAAATGATGTGCAGCTGATTTTCCAAAGACAGAGAAGCCCTAATGTTTTATTTTAAAAATTGTTATAAGTATTTAGACATTGTCACAAGAAATCATGTTCCAAAATATATTTGCTATTGCAGCTGCTATTTAATAAGATGCAAATTATAAGTAATATCTCTAAGCACAGAAAAATATAGATTTTTATTATTTATCCTCAGAAAACTTCAGAACCATTGAAAAGATTTAGAATTTGTGACATTGCCATTGAGCTCAGCCTTCATTTACTAAATCATAGCTAAGAACAAAGGTTCTGTTCACAGCTATTCAGCCCTGTTACGTTTTCTTGCCAAGGATTTCTATAAGTGAATGTACAGCTATGGCAAGGAAGGTATGTCAGAACATCTGGATTAAAGAGCTACATCAACCATTCCTGCAGAGCCACTACTCTGTCCCAAACAGGGCAGTCCTCACACTTGGGAAGGAGAAGAGAAACAAGCCAATCTACAGAATCAGTCTGATGTTATTTTTTAATAGCTCTTTTCATCCCAGAGGATCATAACTGTAAAGGCTGTATCCATCTGAAAGTCCCACCCCTACCACTGAAATCCAGGAGTTTGCTGCAAAGGAACTGTTTAGCTGCATAAAATGGCGATGCAGCAATTTACAGCCAGAACTCGGGTGTCTGACAGAAAGAACAATTGTGCATACCTGTGCTGCAGTTACTCAAACTGGGACCTCTCTGTGCTTCAGCAAGGGCCAACACCTGGAAGTGAGGGCAAACAGCTGTGGCACAGTGGCCAGGTGTGATCCAACCCTGTTGTGAAGGCACAACAGGCTTCATGGTTAACTAATCCTGTTGTGCTGAGTGGGAGCTGTCCTTGCAGAGTGGTCCATGAAACTTTGAGTTGGTTGTGGTCTTTGCAGCATGCAGCTCTGAAGAGTTTACAGCCCGAGGCATTGTGGCAGCAGGCACCAAGTGCCAGGAGCTGCCTGAGACTGCAGTGCCAATCAAATGCCAAAAGCAGAGGGCAAGGGTGTCAAACTGTAATTTCTGCTGATGGGAGGAAGCTGCTGGCTGAAATGTTGGGAGCCTGTTGCTTTTAAAAATATATAAAGAAGAAGTTGGATCAACCAGTTTGTGGAATAAGAATAAACCTGGGAATCCTTCCAAAGCGAGGTGTATGGCACGAGGTGCTGGCTTCAGTTCCAGCAACAAGGTGACTGTCTGCTCACCTTGATGCTATAGTGCCAGTAAAGAATAATTTATGTCGAGATGCTTTTTGTGGGCAATGATAAATGGCTTAATTTTCCTGTAGCTTTTGGTTGTGGTTAATAGTGTAATTTATAAATAGAAATTAGAATGTGTCTACAAGTTGGTTATTAGATGCATTTTTAGATTGGTCATTACATTAAAGTAGGAAAGGTGAAAGGACTTGTCCAAAATCATATGATGATTTACTGGCAAAGCCAATAATTGAATACTAAATTTTCCTTCAACATGTCCATGTATGTGCTGTAACAAATGCACAGAGACAGTTAATGAACTGTCAAAAAGCACAATACAGCTCATGTAAAAAAACAGAACACTTTTTATTGTTCACTGTTAGTGAAAACACAACATATTACCCATGGAAACAGCAGTGGATTCATGCGAACACACACAGTGTAGAAGGACATATATCCTACAAGTTTTAATTATCCAGCTAAGGGTTTTTCCACTATATTTTCACGGCTACTCTGTTCATCACAATAGACTTTCTTTGTTATTGGTCCAAACCTGTATACAAGTGTGATGTGGTGAAGGATGGTTACAAAGCCTGTAGAAACGAGTGCTTCTGTTCTGTCTCGTGAGAAACACAAGGGTGAATGCAGGTGCGTTCCCCTAACTGGGATGCAGCGAGAGCAATTCTGAGGAAGAAAGAACATTTTTCACGGCTTGTCAGTGTACTCCCCAGCCTATTCAAGAGAAGCAGTAGATTCATATCCACCCTGCATAAGCTGATGCAGTTTGCCAAAACAGAGGGGTTTTTTTGCAGCTGCTGAGAAACCCAGCGCTATGATCTTGGTAGAGATCTCATGGTATCCTTTCTTAAGGCACCAAATAGCATAGGATCTCAGCACTGATCTGGGCTGTTGCTGTAGCTAGAAAACAACTGACATATTAGACTGATTAATCCCAGTAGTAATTCTATTAACCTCCTTAATGGAGTTATCACATGGATGAATTTACCCCTCTACAGCAATGTGAGAGGGAATTGCCCTCGAGAGCCTGTAACTACGGTGTGGCAGGTATGTCCAGGGTAGGCATCTGTTTGTTTGTTTTAGTGCAAAGCGAAGTGTCTTGATGGGCTGGAAAACCTCTCTGTCTTCTGGGATTTTGAATTCTTCACATCACTAATGGTGCAGGTGCCCCCTGCAAGAAGGTGGTGCATCAGGGCTCAGATACATCAGCAGAGCTCTTGGTACTCTCCTATGTGTCCACACTTCCCTTGCTCTCTCCCAGGCACACATAGCCTCATCACACATCTTCTCAAACACAGCCTTTCCATTCACCTTTGTGGTCTCCTCAACTTGTGCCTCCATCTGATCATGATTTATCTGCTTGCTGCTCCCTGTCAGAAAGGCAGTTTTGCCTGGACTGTGTCACTGGGCAAAGGACTGCTTAAAATAAGTAGCAGAACTACGGTCCTGACATATCATTGCATAGGAAGCAGATCAAAAACAGAAATGAGAAATTCTGAATTTCTCTTTGTTTTCTTCCTGATTTTCTATCCCGTGGAGAGAAGGTTTACCTGCCACATTAGCTATGCGTGTGGCCTGGTCCTAGGGCAGCTTGACTGTTGCAGTTCTGCCATTAAAGGCTTCTCAGAACTGTGAAGTTACCTCAAGTATATAAGAGCCAAAAAGGCACCCTGCAAAACTCTTCCAAGAACAGACACCATTTTTTGCAGTCTACCACAACAGCCCATGCTCTCTGAAAGCTCGTTCTATGGTTCATTAGGGAGTATATAGGGTGCGTAATGGGGCTGGGGGTGGGAGGAGTTAGGCAGAAACCCACAAGAGGGGCTGACTAACTTTTCTGCTACTTCAAAGACTGTTGCCACATATGCATGTGTAGTGATGTGACTACTAAGCTGCAGTATCTCTTCATCTACATGGTTTGTGATCTCCTTATTACTATGCTAAATTTATTCATTTAATAGCCAGTCCTTTCCTCCCACAGAGGCTGCAATTCTGAGAAATGGAGTGGCCCAGCTCTTTAGTGATCCAGGAGACAGTGAGAGAGAGCAAGGGAGGTGTTGTGTGCATGGGATGCACTCACACACCTAAGGATTTTATTTCTCTTTCTGCCTACGGTAGTCACTTCCCACGTTCAGCACAGGGATGAGAAGTCCTAGGAGCCATCTCTTGCCAAAGACCTCTTGCAGATTCTCCCTCCAGGGCCGGGCTCTTACCACCATCCCTTTCCGCACCTGGTACCGTGTCTGCCCACGCAGGATCAACAGCATCTGGTGGCAGCAAAAGCCAGCACAGGCCAGTCCAATCCCAAGCCAGAGGTAGAGCATGAGGATGACAAACATCTCAGAGCTAAGGAGAGCTCCTGCAGACAAAGAGGTGTGGGGGGGTGAGGAGTGGGAGGACAATAAAAGAAAGCATTTAGACACACCTCACATGCCACTGTAACACTCAGCCCCAAGAACTGATGAGCTGCCTGTATTCTCTGGCCACAAGTGAAGAGTTAGGAGCAACACTTGCTGGTTGCTCTAACTGCATAGAACTGTTTCATTTGTAGCACCTGATGCAATGGACCCTGCTGAGGAAATACTAAAATGATAATGGTCTCTGTACACTTCTCCTTTTGCTGTTAATGTGAGGATCTAGATGACAGGGGCAAATTCATGGAATCATAGAATCATTTTGACTGGAAGAAACCTTTAAGATCATGAAGTCCAACCATTAACCCTGCAATGCCTAGTCACCACTAAACCATGTCCCTCAGCACCACATTTACACACCTATTAAGTACCTCCAGGGATGGTGATTCTACCACTTCCCTGGGCAGCCTGTTCCTATGCTTGATAACCCTTTTGGTGAAGAAATTTTTCATAATGTCTAATCTAAACCTCCTCATGAGCAGCTTGAGGCCATTTCCTCTTGTCCTATCTTTTGTCATTTGGGAAAAAAAGACCAAACCCTTCTTCACTACAACCTCCTTCCGGGTAGTTTCAGAGAGTGATAATCTCTCCCCTCAGTCTCCTTTTCTCCCATCTGAATAACCCCAGCTGATCCTCATAAGACACGTTCTCTAGACCCTTCACCAGCTTCGTTGCCCTTCTTTGGCCTCAGCCCCTTGATCCAGCCCATCCAGATTCCTCTGTAAAGCCTCTCTATCCTCAAACAGATCAACACTCCCACTCAGCTTGGTGCCATCTGCAAACTTACCAAGGGTGCCCTTGATCCCTTCATCTTGATCATTAAGATATTAAACAGAACTAGCTGAAATACTGAGCCCTGAGGAACACTGCTTGTGACTGGCCGCCAACTGGACTTAACTCCATTCTCCTCAACTCTCTGGGCCCAGCCATCCAGCCAGGTTTTTATCCAGAGAAGCGTTGCCCATTCCAGCCATGAGCAGCCAGTTGGTGCCAAAAGCTTTACTAAAGTCCAGGTAAACAACATCCACAGCCTTTCCTTCATCCACTAAGCAGGTCACCTTGTCATAGAAGAAGATCAGGTTAGTCAAGCAGGACCTGCCTTTCATAAACCCATGCTGACTGGGCCTCATCACCTTGTCACATTTGCTAACCTCCAGTCAACTGAAACCTCCCCATTAGCCAGGACTGCTGATAAATGATGGAAAGTGTCTTGGTGAGCACTTCTGCCAGCTCCCTCAGTACCCTTCTGTGGATCCCATCTGGCCCCATAGACTTGGGTGTGTATAAATGGTGTAAGTAGGTCACTGACCATGATTATGGGGGCTTAATTCTGCTTCCTGACTCTGTTGTCCAGCTCAGGGGGCTGGGTACCTGGAGAACAACTGGTCTTACTATTAGAGACTGAGGCAAAGAAGGTGTTCAGTACCTCAGCCTTTTCCTCATCCTTGGTTGCTATGTTTCCCCTGCATGAAATAAAGGATGCAGAGGGGGAACATTAATTTCAGCCAGAAGTGAAACATGTCCGTAAGATTTCAGAACTATTTTGAAGAATGGTCTATTTATTTAAGGATCTACCTGCTCATCACAATAAATCTAAGATTTCTAGGTTCCTTCTGAAAATAGATGTGGGTTCCACAGCTTGTAAATGCTGCCAGAAGCTTCACTGTGTGCATTAATCCTCGGCAGAAAGATTTGGGATTTCTCTCTGTCTCATCACTATATATATCTTTATATATTTGTATGTTAAAAAAGAAAAATCAATCAGTAATAACTTTTCTACCATTGGGCAAAGGCAGTTTTCATATGAATGCAAGAAACAGAAAAAAATCCAAAATACAATCCAAGTTTCTTTTTGAAAGCTTCTGCTAAATACTCAAAATATTTTGTAGGCCTGAAGCTCCTAATTCAATAGTTTTTGTAGTATATATTTATGCTGCATATATTGAAATAAAAATATTCTGTGGCACCTTAGCTCTACAGTAATTTTAGAACTCCTTCTGGAAAAATAGCAGGTATCAGCGAGTGACCTTTCAGTGTGTAGGCAGATCTAAATCCATTAAAATAATATTCTCTGTGTATGCATATGAATGTGTACATACATATTTTGTGTATATTTGTATATTATTAAACATCTGTGTTTCCACACAGGCACACAAAAGAAAAAAAATAAATGTGTATCAAAACTGGCATAAATAGCTGATATCTTCTCACTGGTTCCTGCAAGGTTTAGAAATTACAAAGTTCTCACTCACATGCTCCCATCTCTCTGGAAAGCCATGGGGCAGATGAAAGCACTGGTCCCTTTAAGGCTCAATGAGCAATTCTGCTGGAGCAGGGATTGCATGGACAGTAGAAGTGTGCTGCCTAAAACAGGTATGAGGCTGCTTCAGGTTTTGAGTTCGATACAAGGGTGGCTGGACAAGCATCTCTTGCTCCTCCTATTCAGAAAGCCAGATTAGGTGGTGTCATCTGGTTTTGCAATCTGTGAATCCCAGTTTCTCCACCTGGCAGTGCTGTAAGTGAGACATTGGGGCTCACCTGTGACAAAACATGTCAAGCTTTGGGCTCAGCCAGCAGGCCCCTTTGAGGATGATCTGTAAAGACACTGACTACAGCCTCAAGCTTTCAAAGATTGTCCTCACTTGAAAAAGGCACGGGAGTCATTTAGTTTGCTTCCTAAATGCAATGTCATCTTTCCCTTTTCATTAGATCCCATTCAGCTCAGTGGGCTTCATATGCAATGCAGCAAGGGAAGAGCAACCCCCTTAGGATGATGACGAATCCTCATACCAATTCTGTCAGAATAACTTAATCTATCAGGTAGGAAGCCCAGAGCCAAATATGGGCTTCTCTGCCCCTCTTTTACTGGACCAGAGTGTGACACATATTTGTTCTTTCCTACAGCTGATATTCAGATGGGATATGGAGAAAGACAGCTATTTTCTTTGGAGCCTTTGCTAGGCAGTTGTAAGCTTTATTTCTATAAGCTGCTGAAATTCAACATCAAGAAAGTAATTACCCTTGTTTCTTCTTGCAAATATTAAGCATGTCTGAGCCATGCTTTCCAGTTACATGATTTTTTTAACCTTTTCTTCAGGTTACCTACATAAAGCATTTTCTATAATTTCTTTTGTGGATCAAATCTGACTTGTGTTTACAAAAGTGCTCTCCATTTGTCCCTCATCACCACAGCCCATTTTAGTCTCAGATTCACTTTTGTTCTAACTGACCTAGTGTGATCTCAAGCTTATTGCCATACATTATCTATGCCAATAAAGATGAATCACGGACTGCAATTATAGACTCTGGGTCAGGTTCTGCAATGCATGCCTGAGCACAGTCTAGGCAGAACAAGCCAACTGAAAATTTTCCCAGCATGAAAGTAAAGAACACTCAGTTGACATAAGACCAGGAAATTCATCTCTCATCCTCTTTTACTCCTCCTCCAGTTCAGAGGGCATGATGGGGAAGAAAGAAAGGTAAAGTTTTTTCCCTGCTACAGCAATGCTCTGTTTGGATCCTACAACAATCCATAAGTAATAGCTATGTTAGCTGAAAAATATTGGATGGACAACTGCTCCAGGCAACTGTTCCAGGCTGTGGGTTTTTTTCCAGAACTGGAGGTTTAATGTCCTGGTAGAAACCCTGTAGACCCTTCCTCCCAAGCAACCAAGACACCACATGCCTGTATATTGCTGTGTGAGGCAGCAGTTCTCACCCTGGCTGACCTAGAAGTTCAGTGGGAGCTGCTGCCTTTCAAGGGTTTTCTGGCTCCCAGCTCCAAGCTCTGCACCGAGCCCCATTGTCCCACTCAAATTCTGCCCACATGCTATCTTTGGCACTGCAATTGCTGACACCAGAGCTGGGGCACTTCAGTGGCTCTTCAAACATATGCCAGGACCCAGCTCGGTGCAGATGAGCCCTCAACGAGTCGGAGACAACTAATTCCTTTATAATCTCCTCCCACATCCCTGCTCCCCCTCCCAGGCTGCTGTACTGAGCAGAGCTTAGGCACAGGGGAAAGCCATTCCCAGTGTTTTTAATGCTAGTGAAGCTCATGCAACATTATTTACAAAAATTCTTCTACTTGGAAAAATGACTCCATAAAAATGTCATGGCAGGATTTCGTGTTTATTGTCTCTCAGTGATTACCATGACAAATCTGCTAATTTGCCAAGTAGAGAGATGTTTGTTTGTTTTCAGATGGCAGCCCTGCAAACCCAGCCTGGAATCTGAAATGCAAGCTGGGGCCTTTCTGGTTCCTGTATCCCCAGCAGCAAAGACTCCACACTCAGATCATAATCAACACTTCTGGTGATGGTGCACGAGCCATGTCCTTCTTACCGAGCTCAGCTGAATCTGCAAAGCTAAAATATATGGGATAACTATTTTAGTCTAATGAAAGCTAATCTAAGTGTGCAAGGCATGAACAGCGTAGAGGGGAAAATGGTATTTTTCTGCAGTTGCTTTCAGGTCAGAGTAACAGTCTAGGCTGTCTGCATAGTCCCTTCTCTGAGACCAGGTTTTACCTAGCTCTTGGGTTTGGACAGAGAAAGGGTTGAGGTTGGAGAGTTTGAGAGCATGTTGTAAGGTGAAGAGGAAAAGCTGGTAGAGCAGAGGAAGAGTTATGGGAGCAGAATCAGGAGGGGGAACGGGAAAGGTTGTGGAGATTTATGGAAAAGCAGGGAGAGAGGGAAAAGAGGGAGAAGCAAAGGGAATGGTAAGGGATGGGGACAAGGTGAAGAGTATTTTGCTTTTGGTGTGGAGCTCTTGAAAAGAGTAGGCACAGAGAATTTCCCCTGGTTCTCTGCAGACCTGTGTCCTAGACTGCGGTCACAAGAGAGGTGGCTAATCATGTCACATTCATTCCTCTTTTCGTTTCTGTTGCCTGAACCCAAATTCTCCCATGCTGGAAGGACGGCAAGACCTCACTAAGTTTCTGCTGTCAGGAGGCAGAACCCGGGTGACAGTTCAGGGGGTAAGTGGACCTGGGTGAAGAAAATTAAAATATCTCTGCTGGGATCTGGGGAACCTGCAGACTTGTAGAATGTAAAAACTGACAGACCCCTCATCTCTGTCTGCAGGACAAGCAAAAGGTCCCCCTCACCTGCAGTACAATGGGTGAAATCTCCTCTAATTTCAACACAATCCCTTCACGACAGATAGCCCTATTCTACCACCAGCAAGCTGGTTATGGGGTGTTTTCCAGAGCCTAATGCATTAGGAATAGGGGTGGGTCCAGCCTCTATTTCAACTGAAGCAAAGTCCTTTGCAGAAGCTGTCTCTAGCCTCTAAAGAGAAATTTGTTGAACACAGCCAACTCTCCTTTTTGCCCATTTCCCCACCACCGCTCCCCACACAGAGCTATCCAAGGAAGATTCCCCTGACCACAGGAGCCCTGAAGGAACAAGAGGCTCCTCATCTCCAAGGAAGGAGTCCTTACCTGAGAAGAACTGGCTGATGGAGTGAGGCAGAAGAGTGAGGAAGGCCAACGGGTTTGCAAAAGACATGGAGAGTGCAGCAGAAATGTAAGCCATGCCTGCCACCAGGGAGTCAAGGCAAGCCAGAGAGGTGTAGAGGCAGAACATGATGAAGTTTCGCATGTTCCTGTTCCCAATGCAGTTCCCTGTGAAGAAACAGTGGTGGTCATGCCTCTGGGTGACTCTGGCACACAGTCTACAGAAGTGAGTGCTGGGCAAGGCTGAGCCAGGGGACCTGCTTCCATCCAGCCAGTCCACCACCAGTTCGGTTCCCTTGCCCAAGTTTAAGCCCTTGCCCAAGTCCTCTGGGGAGCTCTGGATCACAAGGATGTAGTTGCCCAGGGCATTAGCTGAGAGGAAGAGGAAGAGGACCCCATGCAGCAGAGCAGGAGAGAAAAGTGGGGTGATAGAAGGGTCTCTGAACATGCTGGGGATGAAGAGAAAGATCTGGAGGACGAAGGTCACTAGGGAGATGCACAAGAAGTAGGCTGGAGCGACAACATTGAGCAACCTGAGAACTAGCATTGCGGATTACGTTCCTGCAGGGGAAAGCAAGGAGAGAAGGAACATCACCGCTCCGGCTGCACACTTCATCCTTCCATTTCCTGCCGGGTCCCGGCCCCGCTGCCTCCAGGAAATGCCCTTCGGGGGCTTCTCTCCCTCGCCGCCGCCCCACGGCCCCGGTCGGGCAGGGGCAAAGGGAGAGCCTGTGGGTAGAGACCGCTCCCCGGCTCTCGGAGGAGGCTCCCCGGCTTCGGCGTCTACCTCCGCGGAACTTGCAGCGGTGGTGCCCCGGAGGGGCTGCGGTGGCTGGAGGGGAGAGCTGGCTCCCGCGGTGTGCCGGCGACGTGGGCACCGCTCTGCTCGCCTAGCAGAGTCCCTCTGCCAGGCAGGGTCAGTTTTGGTATTGCATGAGAGAAAAAAAGGTGGTGCTGGAGGAGGGGGGAGCGAATTGAAAGGGGGGAGGGGGGAGCGGGAGGAGAAGGGGAGGGGGGAGAGGTTGCTCTAATCCACTGCAATACGCATCAAATCCAATGCTCTAATTTATCCTTTAAAGCCACGGATCTACAGATTACCTCTATGACCGCTGCTCTGCTCTGTACGAAATTGGAAAATGCACAAAACAGCTGGTTAAGTGCTGTCCGGATGCAACCTGCGGCACTGGGCTGTCGAGCCGAAGCGGACCCGCAGCCGCACCCCCGGCTCCGGCCGGGCGGGCACCACCGGCCGCCCCGGGGCCGAGGCTCAGCCCGCATCGCCAGGACACAGGAAAGCCCGGGGGACCAAATGCAGTGGGGAGCTACCTTGCTGGCGGTGTGGGTGCCCTGGCACCCCTAGCACCCCCTCTCCGGCAGCCCCAAGGGCTCACCAAGCACCGCCGTGTAGAGGCCCGGCGGCCCGGGAGGGTCGAGCGCGCCTCGGCCCCGCGGCGCTGGGGGCTGCACGCCGCCACCTTGCAGTCCCCTTGTCCCCGGGCGCGGCAGGGGCCGCCCGGCACCGGCATGTCTGGCGCCTGCGGAGCCGCCGTTACCGCCTGGCGCGGCGTCCACCCCCGGCCATGTCGAGACCCCCACAGCAGCCGTGGCGGAGCGCAGCCCATCGCCTGCCCTCCCTCTCCCTTTTCCCTTCCCTCTCCTCTCTTGTCCTTTTCCCGTCACGGTCGGTTCGGCCTCGTCCCTATTCCCCCTCTCGCTGTCCCTGCCCCGTGTCTGTCTCTGTCTGTTTCCTGCCCAAGGTTCTCTCCCTTGTCCTCTGTTCTCCCTCCCTTCCTCTGTTTCCCTCCCAGTCTTGTTCTTGTCCGGTCCTCGCCCTTCGTCGACTCTGCCCGTATTCCAGTCGCTCCCCCTGCCCGTGTCCCTGCCTGTGATCCTGCCCTTGCCCGTGTCCCTTCCTGTGTCCCTACCCGTGATCCTGCCCTTGCTCGTGTCCCTGCCTCTGCCCCGGCCCAGCCCACCCCGGAGCTGTTCCTTCAGCACCACCTGCACCTCCTGCGGGTGCCTCCGCCTCCATCGAGCACGACCTGGGGCCCTGGGGTAGTGAAAGGTGTGCTCGGGACTCTGAGGTCCTGACAAGTTCCACGGGAAGAGCAGGAAGGTGAGAAGGGACGTCCTGCCTACACCAGCCTGCAGAGCATCTTTCCTTCCCATAATGTAGGTGAGGGAGGCAAGGTGAGGTCTCAGTGGGTCTCCCTGTCACCCCAAAGCTGGCCCTGTTGGAGCCAGCATCTGAAGCAAGGGGAAATTTGAGGGAGAGTCTCTGCAGGTTCAAAGCCTCCCTGGGTTTGTAGGGCACCTTTGCACAATAGGAGGTATCTAGGAAGCTTTGAGCTGGGCAGGTGGTGCCTGGTTAGTTATGACATGCTGGTAGAAGCTTTGTAGATGTGTTTGCCTTCAGACAGCTGCACACACTCACCTCCCACTGTCCACCCTTGTGCTGTCTACACAGGTGCTGTGCACAGTGTCTCCCTTTCCTACACACCTATGTGCTGCACCCTTCCAGCACTGATGAAAAGCATCCCTCTCTCACTTCACAGATGAGGGGGAGAGACAAGGGCTGCTGAGCTGCAGCTTTGCCCCTGGAGAAAGTCAAACTTTGCACTGGTCAAAAGCCAAAGAAGATTACTTTTAACTAGTCTTAGTCCCCGGGCTTACGGGACAGTCCCTCAGCACAGATTCTTTTTATCCAGAAGAGACCCTCCCTTTCCCTGAAGGTTCAGAGTAAAACTGAAGTGTGTTTTATATCTCAGTTCCTAGGGAGAGAGGCCTCAAGGAGACAGTGGTGGTGTTTTGTCTCCTCATGTGCACTAGCATGGATGGTGGTGACAGCAACTGAGTGTTCAAAGGTTCGTTATCAGAAATAACTTTTTTCTCCCAGAAAACTTTCATGAGTCAACATTTATGAGAAAAACCAGTGGCAATAATAAAAGCAAGTGCAAATCAAGCCTGTAGGCACTGGATCTGCAGTAATGAACAACTATGAGACACCTTCAGCAGAACTGGAGGGAAGGCTGCTCAGAACTGATCAAGCTTTCACTCCCACCTCCCTCATTCTCCTGTCACGACAACTGAGAATAAAAATCCTCCAATATTCCCTCAACTCATCAACTTAAAGTAGACTGAGCCCTGCAATAGAAATACATGCCCCAGCCTGGATTTTATCTTTAAATAATCAGACAGTGTTTTCTCCATATTTTAACAGCTTACATCAAAATAATAATAATAAAAAAATTACAGAGAAACCTATTCATGTCATGAAAGATTCCTGACTGAAGGGACTGCATCACATGAAAGACAATAATCCTGCCTGTGTGGGGAGCATGGGAAGGGAAGGGAAGGGAAGGCAAGGCAAAAGAAAGGAAAAGGAAAGGAAAGGAAAGGAAAGGAAAGGAAAGGAAAGGAAAG
>JANHGN010017081.1:0-132714 GCA_024605025.1 Megaceryle maxima
AAACCTTATTTGAATTTTTTTTTTTTTTTTTTTTTTTTTTTTTGCTTTGCACAACTGAAAAAAAAAATTTCTTTGGTTTTATTGACTTTGTATTTTTTACATTTCCTTACCTTCAAAATAGACAGAAATGGATTTTAATTTTGTTTGATTAGATGATTTTCCATGTAGAAAAATATTTTGGTGACCATTACCATTAAAATGGAATGATACTTAGTGCTACTTGACATTAGACTTCATCTACATGTTTTCTTCTTTCTGCTTTCATAGTTGGTCTTTGCAGACAGGGGTGCAGGAGTATGACATAGACAGCCAAATGTAACACACTTGATGTAAGGACAGAAGTCACTGAACTTGTTTCAGCCTCTTTTCCACCTTCCTTCTCTATCCCACAGGAAGCTGTCACACCCCAAGCTAGTCCAGCTTTACGGTGTGTGCTTTGAGAACACTCCCATATGCCTGGTGTTCGAGTTCATGGAGAATGGCTGCTTGTCCGACTACCTCAGGAGCCAGCGGGGCAGTTTTTCAAAGGAAACCTTGCTGGGGATGTGCCAAGATGTGTGTGAAGGAATGGCTTACCTGGAACAAAACTCTGTCATCCACAGAGACCTGGTGTGTTGGTCCTATACAATTTTTTTTTCCCCATCTGGGCTTTTCCTGTGCTTTCTCCCTTCCTTAATTTCAGCTTTCACAATCCTTCTGCCTATCTGTTGACAAAGGAACCAGTATCTTCTCCTATTGCAGATGCAGCTGTTCTAACATATACATAAATGTATATGTGCATTGCTGATAAAATACTTTCAATTATGTGGTGTTCAAACAAGCTGCATCAGTCATTGCTGCTGTTTTGTTAAGAGAGTAAGGACTGTGAGTAGCTGTGGATATTTTAGGATCTTCCACTGCCCTTTCAGGGCAACAAGGGCCTGCAAGTCAGAGTGATGCTTCAACAGCTTTTGTAGCAAAAGGAACATGCTAGCCATAAAATGTACAGAAAGTTTGAGAACCTCAAATTTTTTCTCTCTTTGTATGGTACGATGTCACTTTGATTCTCCTTTTTTTAAGCACTATCTACTCTGCCAAGATCAAAGTAATTGAGTGTCTGTGACAGTCTTTCACCTCTGACCTTCTGCCTTTGCTCCTTCTTTTCTTGCAGGCCGCTAGGAACTGCCTGGTAGGAGAGTCCCACATGGTCAAAGTGTCTGACTTTGGGATGTCAAGGTAATGCTGCCAAGGCTGCACACATTCCTTGTGGGGCTGTCACAGAATGGGGGAGGTTACTCAACATGCTCCCTTCTTCTCCTTTTCTAGGATTGTCCTTGACGATCAGTATACCAGCTCCACAGGTACCAAGTTTCCAGTCAAGTGGTCTGCTCCAGAGGTTTTCTCCTACAGCTATTATAGCACCAAATCTGACGTATGGTCATTTGGTAAGAACTTCTTGTCAGAATGGAAAGAAATCAACAAATGCCAGCTCAGAAAACCTAGGGGCTCAATGCTCAAGTAAAGTTTCCTAAACATTACATCCATTGGGCTCCAAGGGTGTTTTGACTCAAAAATGGCTTAGGAAAGCAAGCTTAAATCATTTAAGTGAAAGACAGGAAAGCATAGTAAACTACCCAGATACATTGGAACACTGCAAATATTGCCAATTTAACCTATTATACCTGCAGTGCTGTATAATACCAAATAAGAAACTCTATTTCATGCTGGTATAGCAGGAGTGTCCAAGAAAAGATTGGAGTTACTGACAAGTTTATATAAGGAAAGACATTTAGGCACTTCATCTCTGCATATCAGTCCTGGGCACTGATGCTTCACTCAAACCCTCTGCCTTTCCAAGTTTGTTCTGCTAGCTCCATTTGCTTTATCCTGATTTGAAAATATTATTTCACTGCTCACATTTTCTCACCTCATTTCCTGCTCCCCAGTGCACTGGTTTATGTTTTGCATCTGTTCTTTGGTTTCCCTTCTGGACCCTTGTAGATAAGAAAACCGTTGTATATTTTTTTCCCCAAAGTCATCGGTGCTGGAGATAACAGAGGCTATCCCCTGGCCTGTTGATCTGGCACACTCATGTGTCTGGCCCATCTCCAGCCCACAGGCAAACTGCGGCACTGCGTTATGAATCGGCACAGTGTGCTGTGCACAGCACACAGTCAATGGGGTGCCACTCAGCTCTGGGCCTAGCAGTAAATAATGCAGGATTATAACCTTTGCTAGTCTGTGCTTGTGAATTCCATGCTCCCTTTTCTCTGTCTTCTGCTGTGGTTAAAGTTCTGCATTCCTTGGGTGGGTTATAAGCAGCACAGTGAGAGCTGGGTGCTCAGACCCATGCAACCACCTTCACAAGCCCAATCCAGAGATGCTTCAGAGAGCACCATTTCTATTTCTGTGTCCCTGGCATGGGAAGGAGGCTGTCAGCACTCACCATGTACTAACAAGGGACAACATTTTCCAGCAGAGCTGTCTCTGACACCTCACAGCAAAGTGGCAGTGACATGGGGAGAGATGCTACTTTGGTAAGAATGTTCTTCTGCTTCACAAATCAGAAACTGGCCTGTCCATTGAGAGACAGATGCTTCCAAAAAGGGTGTTCAGTTTGATCTGCAGTCAAGCCAAACCTGGTGAAGTTGGCTCACCCCAGTTTCAGGGCTGAATGAAATACCAGTGAGCTTTGTTTGTGTTGGTCAGTCCTTCTTTGTGAAATGTACAGACAGCAGCGTTGTACATCTGTCAGGCGTGTTATGTCTCCATCCAGCAGGGTTTGCAAAAGAGGATTCCTCTGTAATGTCATGGTCTCATGACTGTGAGAAGCTTTTGGCTCCGCTACTCTGCAGCCCATTCATCTCTTCTGCTAGGCCTGAAATCCTGTGGTGCCCAAGAGGACAAAATGGGTGTGACAAATTCCCAGTGCATACATCTGCACACTGGGAGAGTACAACTGCTTCGCTTGTTGTTCAGTACAGCCAATATAATTGGAGAGGGTCTGCAATGTCTATGCATCTTCCTATTTGAAGAATTCAAAGCTGGATAGCAGCATTATTTAGCAAAGTTGACTGTGGAGTTACACTTTATTTCAGATCAGGCTGTCTCTGTCCGTCTCCCTTTTCTAATACAATGTGAACACAGTTTACCAAGTCAGTCATATCAGGTGACCAAATAAATTAAACCTAATGCTAAGACAGATGCCTTGCATTTACTCCATTTGCAGAGCCTTTCTGATCTGGTGGCCAACTGCAATGTGTTCCACAGTCTTTTTGTCTTCACTTGTCTCTTCCAACAGACTAGAGAAGTGCAAATTTCTGTATTGCTCTGAACAGTAATCACTGGAAAACATTTGACTGTTTAGGAAAACTGGAAAAACATGCATTCCAAGTACTGAGGCTAAGTTGACTAGTGGGAATGGAGCAGTTCATATTGCTTTCTTGCTCCTGAGTCTCACCAAGATACAAGCTGATCATGGCGTAGGACACACAGCAGGCAAGAACATCAGTGCCATGTCTTTTGTATGTGATTAATTTGAAAGAAAAATAGATAAACTGAATCAGTGACAAAAAGAAGATTCCTTTTCCCATATGACACATCTGGATGGACTACATGCATAAGTATTACCTCTTCTTCACAGTTTGGAAGAAGACATACAACACTGCTCTGCTTTCTAACATGTAACACACTTAGACTTCATCTGACTCATGGGGAAAGACACCCCTGTTGTGCTAGACTATCATGAAGTAGGTTGCAGAGAAGTCAGACTTGCAATGACTAAACTGGTACTTTCACACAGTCCAGTGCCCAGTAAAAATCATAGTTGGTATCCTCAAGTGGTACAGTTGTTTTAGGGGCTGATGTTTCAGTTGTGTACTGATAATCTGAGTGAAAAAGCTTTTACAAGTAAAAGACACCAATGCTGAGCTGGAGAGAAGAGCAGGTGGAAGGTGGCCATGGGCCTGCTGAGGATTTTATTTGCTTCTTTGTGATCTTCTCATTTGTTTACTTTAGGAGTGCTGATGTGGGAGGTCTTCAGTGAGGGTAAAATCCCTTATGAGAATCGCACCAACGGAGAAGTGGTGGAAGAAATCAATGCAGGATTTCGGCTCTACAAACCCAAACTGGCTTCCAAGGCAATTTATGAGGTTATGAGCCACTGCTGGAGGATGGTTAGTATTGTAATGGGAGAGTCCTAGTTCCCAAAGACAAAAGCTCTCTTCTACTTGGCTTTTACAGGGAGAGAGAGGTACAGATGTCACATGCTAACACAAGATAAAGTCCTGGAGGTGAAGCACTCCATAGCTTTCATCTGTGCTAGCAAGCAAACTGTACCTTTTATTGAAGCTGCAGCTTCTATAGAGTGTGTTTACTTCACTGAGAAGTCTCTGTAGTGCACCTAACTCAAGTTAATTCAACAGCTTGCTTCCTAAGCAAGCTGCAGATCTGTGGGGCTAAGTTTTAATAGTGATGGTAAAAATTACAACTTACACACTACAAATGTACTTAGTGTCCACTAGGCAAAATTCACTGATAGTAGAAAAGAAATACTACACAGAAGGAAGCTCATTCTTCTGTTGGCATTTTCTCTATAACAGTAGATTGTATTTTTGTTAATACTCCATTTCTTCACAAGGTTTTCCTTCCTAATTTTGCCATTCCTCTCAAGCTGACATTAATGTTCTTCCTCTCTGTTCTCTCCCTGCTCAGAGGAAAGATGACCGGCCATCCTTTTCTGTTCTGCTGTATCAGCTGAGTGAAATCTCTGAGTTTGATCTGTAATCATGGCACCAGATGCTAAGCGAAGCTAAGAAAGTCCTGAGAGGGCAGATGGATGGATTTTCCCCACACAAAGCATTAAGAGGAATCCTCTCACCACAGACACTTGCCATATGCCTGGGGTGAAGGAGAGGGCAGAGTCTGGTACTTCCAGACAGACAGGGTATCCCCAGGTCTTCCAGAGCCTAGACAGACACAGGCTTTGGTTTGGCCAAGAATGTAGTTTGCATCTTACAAGCAGAACCAGCAACTGAGCACAAAGTCCAGAACCACACAATCCATCAAGTGTCTTTCTCCTGAAGCTATATCCTCAAAATGAAGAGATTTGACATTACCATTCCAGTTCTGTGAACTCCCAAATGAAGGTCTCCCTTGGGGGAAAAAAACCCTGCCTTTGACTGAGGAAGAATGTTTAGACATCTCCTTGGGTCTCTAGTTCAGAGCAGGCTGGACCTGAAAGCTCTGACCATGAATAAGCCTGGCACACATGGTAACAGGCTGGATTTAGTGACTGCATTTCTCATGCTGGTATTTCAAGGTGGTTTTGTTCTCCCCTTGAATGATTTTCTCTGAAACTGTGGCATAACAGCAACAGGATTCTGGTACCTTGTAAACTGAAGAAGTGTCTGCATGTGCATGCAAATTTGTAAGGAAGGAAGAGAAAAAGCAATGTATTGAAGAGTCTTGAAATACTCTCAAATTGCCTTGTATAGTAAGTGAGAAAAGGGACTCATGCAAATGGAGATATTCTTGGAGGGGGAAAGTCAAAACTGAGAGTTTGTATTGGTTTTTTTCTTCAGTTTTTCTACATCAAAAGACAAATACATGATCTCCACCCAATTTCTTTGAGCAGAACACAGAGGACTGAGCAGTACAGAGTGCTGTATGTTTCCAGTCCAGGACAAGAACAGGATCCCAGGATCTGACTATGGGTGGAAGATACAGGAACCTACTCCTGAGCTGGTGTGTTTGTAAGGAAGGAGCTGGAGGGCTCAGGAGGGTAGCCATGAGAAGTAAACATGCAGAGCATGTGCTCAGTGCACAAGTGATAATGAGATGAGTTTTCTCATACTTCAAAGAGTAACTGAATCATCAAAAGTAAAGACTTTTCCATCCCTTCTGTGAACAAAGAGACCGATCAAAGTAAAAGTTTATGAGAATAGATACCTACTCCTGTGCCTGGATACTTACTCCATGAGGAGTTCCACAGGATGTTGTGACAGCAGAAGAAGGTATAAACAGTATCTAGCTTCTGGTATTTCAATTAAAATCTATACTTTTACCACACGACAGAGACACTGTTTTGACATAACTGACCTAAAAATCAAAGGTGTGGGTGTTGGTGTCCTGAAGAACTTGTAAATATGATCAGGACTTTCTGCTAAGCATTAAGAATAGCTAGAGAAGTCAAGAGGACTCACAGATACTATATGCACATATGCAGTATGTATTTATGATGCTTCTCTGTTTGGACAGGTGAAAACAGGAGTAAACCTTCCATGACAGCACTTTACAAAAACTCTGAGGTGCAAGCTTCCAGCAGCAATCTCTCCCATCATTACAGAAGTCAGGTTCAAATACATTTGCCAACAAAAATTGAAAAAGGAAATAATGTAATCCCATGATGTCACATACCACGTGTCAAACTATTTCTTCACAGAAGGAGGCTTAACTTTTGTTCTTTTTTAGACCCATGGTTCTAGGGTAGTTTTTAGGAGCCAGAATGTCTTTTCAGGTATATGGATATGGGTGAGGCATTAGCTCCTGCCTTATACATCTTCCCACTTCGCTTTGATTCCACATTATTTTCTCCTACAATTTTCTCCTACAAGTTTACTCCTATATATATCACGCAGAACTACTTTCCTAGAAGAGAGAATTCTAACATTTAAACCAGAAGTTGTCAATCCTAAATGCAGGATCACAGTGCTACCTTCAGATCAGGACTGCTGCCAAAATCTCTTGGTAGTCTAAACCAATATGTGAAATATAAGCATCTATAAACAGATTTGGAATTTTTGCCTACAGTGAATTTAAGCTAAGTTTCTCCTTGTCCCTCTCATGCTTTAGTCTAAGTTACCCTGTTGTCACATTACAGCAATGCTAAATCTGGCATTCAGCCAGTGAAGTTTTCAGTAGCCCTAACCACGTTAAACTGCACATGTGCAGCTACATTTGAGGACAGCAGGCCATAACCCTATTTTCTCTCCCTCTCAGCTGCACTTAGACCATCTGTACAAACAAGGTATATGCTGAGATGATTATTCCCTGAGAACAAGCAGTTTGTGGCAGGGGGATCTGCAGGCTCACAAAGTTAAGATTCTGTCTTTTTGCCCCCTCCATCCTTGGAGGAACCAGGGGTCTGTTGAGCTTGAGGAGGTTACTATTAAGTAGCAGCAATATTGTTCTGCTGGGTAATGTTTCTGAGATAATATTTATGTTTGGATAAGTGTAATATTTATTAGCTAGAGAGTGTTGCTCAAAATAATACTGTGAAGTTTTATGTTCAGTTTTCTTTTGCATTTTCTTTCTTTTTTTTTTTTTTCTGTGTACACAATACATATTTTTACAAACAATAAAATTTGCTGAGTCCCAACTGTGGCTTTCACTGTATGTTAGCAAAAATGCAAAAACCATTCTCATGCTCTTACAATCATACAGCTTGCTCTTCTTCCAAATCCTTCCCACAAAGAAGCAAACACACTTCTTCTGGCTTTTTGAAATATCTCTGTTCCACAAAACTATGCCTATGTTTGGGGGTTAGATTATGTGCTGGGTTTATGGGGGTAGGAAGTATTCAGAATCTCTGCAAATTGGGTAATTTACTATATGGACACATTTTTTACATCTAAACATCCATTGTGGTGGTTTTAACTTCTCTGAATCTTCAAAAAATAGGGGTAGTAATATTTGAGTGCTCCTAAAGGGTGTTTCCCCATAATTATTTACAGGGGACTTCACAAATCTCAAAAGGCCAGTGCCATATGGTGATAACTGCATGATATCAGTACACTGTAACATGGTCTTCTCCCACCATGCAGTTTCTATGGCAAATTTAGTCCTGTGACCTTAATGTGGCTTAACTAGGTATGTTCCAGACAAAACAGAGGTGAGAGTCTCCTGCAGCAAAGCAACTCTTCTCCAAATACCCCTTCCCTGTCTCCTTGCGAAGTATTTGCAGTGTGCTAAATGTTTAAGCCATTCCCCCCTTGCAGTTCGAGTCCTCCTTGCTTGGCTGCATTTCGGAAAGGTGGGAAGTTGTGCTTGTCCCTACCTTTGCATGCTGGTTATCAGAGGAGTTGGTTGCATGCCTCTGCCTACATTGCACATTTGGTCTGAGCCAAGGCCCAGAGCACTGTCCCAGCACGTCCCTGCCCTGCTGCTGTGAGGGCCAGGTACTGACACATCCAGGCTGGTGTCTCAGCTAAGAAAAGGTAGTCAAGCAGCAACCTTATCTAGAAAGACTAGCTGATGCTTCTCAGTGGAGACCAAGGGCTGGAGACCAACCAAGGGCTGGAGATCAGCCATGAAAAGCAATTTCCTGAGCATGTGCTGGTCACCATGGTGAAGTGGAGGGTTTTGGTACTTGCTCCAGTGGGTAATTATCTTAAAACCAGGCCTGAAAAAAATCTAGAATTTCCTGAAACACTTTCTAATGAACATGTTTCTATGCGATGTTGGCTTTGTCCTTTCCGAACACTGCACTCATCAGCACAGCAAGATTCAGGTGAATGGCTCTGCTAAATCTTACTTGGTGGCCACTTCAAATTTGTGTATTCTTCTGTTCAGCTCACTCCACCACCATGTTATCTCTCCCCTCCACACACAACTAGCTGACACACACACTCATGCATCTGTAACTGCATGGAGCTTGCCCCTCAGTGCCATTCTTCCCAGCCTTCAGAGAGGTCTGCAGGCCAATTGAAGACAAATTCATTCTATTATTCTATGATCTAAGGCAACATGGGGTACAAAAATAAAATAATATCATAACATTCATGGAATTGTCATACCCCTGGGTCTGGCTAATAATGGGAGCAAATTAAACTGTGAAAAAAAAAAAAAAAGTCCACAGTACTTTTTGCTACCAGTTTTCTTGAGCTGACCTTGTTTCTCCCATGGCCTCAGAACAGTATTAGCTGTTAAAGCTTTTGGATCTGCAGTAACAATGCGCACTCATTTTTTCTGACAAGGAGTAAAAAGATTAATGATGGCTAAAAAATGTTTCAGTTAAAGGTGAGATAGGAGAAGTGTTATGCAGAAGAAAGCGAAGACTGTACTCCCAGAGATGCTATTGATAAGATTTTTTCAGGTGTGGTCCTGTCTATTAAAACAAAGATAGTTCCTAAGACTGTCTTGCTGCTTTTGTAGTTAGCAGACCCCAGTGCCTATAGTCCATGGCATCCATTCAACCTATAGTAGCAGAGCCATGATGTAAACCTTGTGTTCAGTCTCCCTTGGGAAGCCAATGTATACCCATGGAGAGCAAGGTCAGCAGTCTCTAAGGTGTCAGGAGCAGTCACTCTAATCCAGGAGGGGCCAGATGGCAGTCCATTTTTAGCATAGGCTGATGCTCAGAAAAAGGTCACTGACAGAGCCACCAAAGAACAATATCTTGATTCTGTATCTAGACTTTCAGCAACCCTAGGGTATCCACAAATGTCTTTCAACAGAGACAGCACCATCAGAAGCTGAGAGGGATGCAGAAAAATTAATTAAGTCCCCCATACAGGACTTCTATCAATCACCATGAGGCAATGTTCCTCTGAAAGCTGTACAAGGTCCAGTTTGGATTGCATAGTAGATCCGAAGATCTGTATTGGAGCTTTAAAAAGAAGCATGAGTAGAAGGACTAGAAACCTGTCCCTGAATAAATGCCAAAGCCAAAAATGCCAAAAGGAAGATCTTTTGCATATGGTGCTGACTGAGAAGAGGCTTGGAGGTCTGAGCAAAGGCATTGCCTTTTGGTTTTGGTCCCTAACATGCTCAGTGGTCCAAAGTTTTATATGTATTCTTTAAGGAGGGCTTTCGGTAAAATGGTAGGGAAAACCTAACGATAGTATAGGTCCTCTTAGGGGAAAAGAGGCTGAATACCTGTAACCCAGCAAGCTCAGCAGCAGGGAATGGGGAATCCCACCCGGGTCCTACTTTCTCAGGGACCCGAACGCGCTTACCCAGCGTCGGGCGTCCGTGGAGCTGCGGCAGCCGCCCCCAGCCCTGTCCCGTCCGTACACCGGGGAGGGTGCCGGTGGCCTACGTCCCCCCTCCCCGGCGCCGCACTGCCGCCAACACCGGCAGGAGGTCCCCGCCGCGGCGGGGGAGGGATGCGGCCCCCGGCCCCGCCGCGCATCTCCAGCGCTGCCCGGGGGAGGAGCCGCCCGTGCGGCTCCAGCCCCTTCCCGCGGCGGGGGCCGGGGCTCCCCCCGCCGCCGTGCGGAGGGGACGGCGGAGAGCCGCGGAAGTGCACTTGCTGCAGCCATTTCCTGCTCTTTGTGCGGGCGGCGCGGAGCATCCCGCAGCGCGGAGCATCCCGCGGCGCAGAGCATCCCGCGGCGCGGAGCATCGCACCCCGTGGAGCGCCAGGTGAGCGGGGCTGGGGTGGGTGCGGGGGCTGCGCGGCCTCACCCCCTTCCTCCCTCCCCTCCACCCACCTACTCTCCCCATAGCTGCTCGGAGCTGCCTCCGCCGCAGCCGAGCCTGGTCCCCCCCGGGCCGCGCCGGGTGGGTTCAGCGGAGAGAACGGGGGGGAGCAGCAGCGGGGCAGGTGCTGCTGCCCCGGAGCAGAGGGAGGGGGGAGGCCCGGCCGGGCCAGGATGTGCGGGATGTATCCCACAATGCTTAGAGCTACCTGCAGCATTCAGCCTCCTCGCAGCCACTGCAAGGCGCCGGGAGAAAAAAACAGCGCAAATCCCCCTCTCCCTCCCCCCGCATCCCGGCTCCGCGCCCCCAGGACGGGGGGAAGAGGCAGGGGCCGAGTCCCGGGCCCGGCGGGCGCTGCAGGCCCCACCGTGGGCAGCAGAGGCAGCGCAAACCCGAGCCGGGGTCGTGGCGATGCTTGGCGCAGGGAGAAAGGAGGATGGAGATGGAGAAGCGGCAGCGCCGTCGGCCGAAGGTGGCCCCGGCGGGGGCTCCCGACCAGCGCCCGGATCATCAGTGGCGTGAAAATAATGGGGTCCCGGGGGGAGGAGGGAGAAGGAGGAAGCGACTGGGTCTGAGCTGGGGTTGGGAGCGGTGAGCTGCAGCTGCGCCCTCAGGTTCGCGCCTCGATGTCGCTGGAAGTCGGCAAAACCTTTCCCTTGCAAAGCCGCCGGCTTTCTCGTGCGTTAGACCGTTCGGGAGAGAGGTGCGCCCCGGGGAGCGTTTCTTTGTATTGAACGTTCCACCCGAGGACGCTGGAAATGCGTGGTGCCAGCAGCATCCCACCTGGGGAGGAATGGATGGATTGAGCAGGAAATTTCTGTGGCTTGGAAGGACCGTGAAGGAATGAGGAGAAGAAAAAGATGCAGATACTAAAACCGCCCTGCATGCGCGGGGTTGTTATGGAGAAGGGGGAAGGGTGACGGTTTTGTGTGCTGTCAGTGGACGCTGCCAGCAGCAGAGCTTGTCCCCTTTCGCCATCTGCTGCTTTCCACGGGGGGGTCCTGACTGTGGGGTTTGGATCACAAAGGTCTCAAAGAATTAGGCCGAGTCGCTAAAACCTCTGCACACCTACCTGCCCTGCACAGATACTGAAAGAAAAAGCACCCTTGTGTTTTGCATGATGACAGTTGTCTGGGCTTAGTCACTGAGATGAGTGACTAGCCCAGTATTTTTGTGTCCGTGACAGCTGTATAATTCTAAGGTAATTCCCTGCAAAGGATAATTCTTTTCTCCTTTTCTCTGTACAGTTAATTGCTATTAATGAAGCCTGAAGAATATGGAAAAATATTCCATTTTCTGGCCAGGGTCTCTCGAACAAAGCAGACTATGCTGATATCATGATAATAATTTTATTAAGAAACAACTATCATCTTTGCATGAAAAATAGGAAGATTGGTTTTGGAAGATCAATAACTGGCCAACTATTAACAACTCTTAACAATACTGCCCTGTGTGATTTAATTTCCCATTAAGTGCTTTAATTGTCAGCGGTGGGGTTACTTGCAACTTCCTCTAAATTTCTCAGCTATATTGGAAATGTATCTTCCTATGCCTCCCTCCTTCCTTGACCCTTTTTCTTTGGTAGCATAAAAAAAAATCATGAAGTTACTCTAAAATAAATAAAATCCCAAATAATTGTGTTGCTGAAAGACAAGGACAGTGTAAATGCCTGGAACTTAGCCCTAATAGAACAGCAGAAAACACAGGGTGGAGATACAGAAAACCAGCTTCAGGACCCATGCAGTTTGGCTTCCTTTTGTAATGGGAAGAGTAATTTAATGGTTATTAACATGGTTATTAACATCTGTGTTTGTGTAGGGCAGGAGCCCACTCTACCAGCCTCACTCATCCTGGCTGTGTGTTTGTTCCTGCAAAGAACCTCCCGATTCTGGTGGTGGTTGCAATTACTATTAATTCTTAGATCATTAGAGAAGGGGTTAATGACACTTAACCTAAAACACAGGGGACTTTAATCCTGTGCATTTTAGGAAAAGGTCAAACTAAACTTTTGCACCCTGAAGTTGTTATTCTTGACTAAAAATAATGTTGTTGGGTGGGAGCATTTACCCCTTGCTGTGAGGCAATGGGTACCAGAAACACTCTGCTTTCATGCACCTGAGCCATCAAGTCTGCTGGGGTACTTGCTGGGGTAGGATGGTTCCTGACCACTGGTTAGATGCTTTTATGAAGTAAGAGGGAGAAGCTCTATCACAGGGGCAAAAATAAATAGACTTACCCAGGGACTAGGCATCAGAGCTAGAGAAAAATTCCATATCATCAGGAGTTGACCAGAATAAGTTTGTCATCCTTCTCTATGTTGCCATATCCCCAGCAAAAGTAATTTTGCTCATCTCACCCTAGGCTTGCAGGGCTTGGACCCTGTCTTACTGCCATTCTTCTGGGCAATTCCCATTTTTCTTGCTTCCTTTCCTGCTATTGGTAGCTCCTGCAGCTCCAGTGTAGGAACAAGCAAGCTGAACAACCCCAACAGCTCGTGCCACTTCCCCAGAGCTCTCAGCTGTGCAGCTTTGAAGCTGAGCGCACATGCAACATATTCATTATGGCCCTGCTTTTAAAAGTCTTTCTTTGTTCCCCCATGCTGCTCTAACAATAAAGTTGTCTTTGTTCCTCTCATTGCGAAGAGGATGATACTGCACCAGTACTTGTGGGCAAGCATTTCAGTGAGGTAGGTAGGACCTGCCCTGCAAGTAGACATCTGGGATGTCCATCTTAGCTACTTCTTAAAACCTTCCTGATGCTGCCACAACAGAGTCACTGAGTCAGGAACTCTTTAATTTCCATTTTGGGGTGGTGGAGCCATTCCCTGTGCATGGACAGCACATGGTTGGCTCCCTGCAGTGTCCAGAAGTCCCAGTGACTCTGTGTGGTAATTTGGCTTTAAATTGTGTAAGAGATGGCCAGAGGGTTGGTCACTGAAATGCAGGATGGGGAGATGAAGTTTCTGCAGCAGATGGGCAGAAAGTGTGGGCAGCACTGCGCTCATTAGCGCCGACCCTCATTAGGAGAAGAGATTATCAGCCAGGTGGCTGCATCCCTCTCTGGGGTTTCACTGGGGTGGGACTGGCTCCTGACAGGCCTATGTTGAATTTTGCCAGAAGGTGTAGGACTGGAGGGACTTCAGCCTCTCTGAGCAGCAGGATATGGAGAATAAAGTAGTTTTGCAAGACAGCTCCCAGCAGCCTGCATGGCTGTGTCTGAGTCCACGCAGGCAGGACACGCTTCTTGTGTGCAGAGGAAAGCTTCACCCCACTGTGCACATGGTATGGCAGCAAAAAAGCCCCATTCCTGGGCAGGCTGCTGCAGTGCTCCCCAGGTGGTGTAGCCCCCAGCCCCCTGGCCATGTGCACTGGAGTGCAGTTGACAAACCACCAACACTGTCTTCTCAGTGTGGCTGCCCCTGCCCTGAGGCCCAGGTGGTGGATGGTGGTTAAGGCTTAATGAGGACTTTTTGATGAGAGTCCCCAGGGGTCTCCATCTTCCCTGGACTGGAGCCACTTAATCACTGACATGTAACCTTACGGATGCCCCCCTTGCTGCTGGACCAAGGGGATGAAGCTGGATTTGCTGGGGCAGCCCCAGCACATTTGTGTTAGAAATCTTTATGCAGGAAGGTGAGAGAGGACAGCGTGGGTCTGTGGCAGTGGCACTTCCCCTTTCATTTCTCCTGGGCAGTCCCTGTGGTGGGCAGACAGCACACAGTGCTCCATGTGCCAGGCCAAGCAATCACTGATGCCTTCAGAGCCTTCCCAGCCTTTGTACCAGTACACAACTGCTAGATGGGCAGTGGACACCAAACAAAAGCAGGGCTCCCATCAGCCCTACAGCCACTCCAAGGAGCAGGTGAAGGGGCCACAGCACAGATAGATGGGGGATCGCTCAAGGCTGCTCTTCCATGGATGATTTGGGGTGAGGATACAGGTCTTCTAGCCCTGGGCCAGTAACCCCTCTGTCATAAGCTCCAGCTGTGAAGTTGGTGCCTGTCACAGCGTGCTACAGGCATGAGACCCACGGAAAGTCCTGGCAGACCACACTTTTCCCTGTAGCATCTGTTAGTTTTGCTGCTGTGCTTAAGAAAGCATAGAGCTGAAATTGGGAGTCCCCATGAAGACTCATCTGTTAAACCCACAAAGTCTGCATAGTTTTTCCACCTGCGCATCCTGATTCTTACATTCTGCTCGGCACGGGGTGGGCCGATGGCTGATTGCACCACTTGCTCTCTATGGCTTGACACTTCCTTTTTTGTTCATAAATTTGTACATGCTGCCTCTCTTCCTCTATTGGAGTGAAAGATCTTTGGGACAGGGACTGGCTTAGTCTTGCAGGTTTGTACACTGCCTGGCACAGCAGGACCCTGACGCTGTATTTGGGACTGTATCTCCTGGTATGGCCCAAACAGCAGCAATAATTTTGTCCCTTGAGCTGCTGAGCTCTTTGAATGTCACAGGGTTATTGGAGAAGCATCTCTGAACACAGCAGAATGCCAACACCTTGTATGAATGGCCACAGAGTTTGAATGAGAGAAAAATGAGAAATGAGCCCAAATAACAGCCAATATCCTCAAAGCTATAAAATGGAAGTTTTTTGTCTTCTCAAGACTGAACTATGTAATGAAGCATGTGTGAGTATGAGTGGTCTTCTGGGAGCCCAGAGACAAGTCTTGAGGTGGTGGTAGGGAGCAGTGGGCATCCAAGAAGGTTGTTGACCACAGGGCTGGGTGAGCGGAGCCACCCGCCTGGGCACAGAGCAGCACAGGATGCTCACAGGCAGGGAGGAAGCTGTTTCTGCCTGCGGTGGGTTGGGACGTAATGTCTGGTTTTGACAGTTGCTACAATTTGTAACAGGAAACCATTTTAGCAAAAATTGGTGAAGGAGAAAACAGAAATTTGAGTGTGTAGGGAAACGGCTGTTTGAGATTGTGGTTTTTTTCCCAGACACTTTCATGGTGCTTCAGATGCAGGTATAACCAAGCCTGTTTCATAGCTGTCTGGTACCTTGGGGAGATATTTGTGGAGGTGGAATGGCTTTTACCAGGTTCATACATATTCTTGCAGCCCATGTGTGCAAGCAGCAGTGGTGGCAGACTTGTCCCTCTTGAAACCCAACATGAAGCCACCCCAGGACTGCATGCAGCATGCATCCCCCTTGGCCATGGTCCTTGCTGAGTGCATGTGTGTCTATCTGCAGACATCCCAAAGCCGTTGTCCTTCCAGTACTGGAAATGAAAAGCACACTTACATTCTTGGAAACAGAAGCTCAATTTAAAAAAAATAAAGCACCTAAGGGATTTGTAGCAGATAACCAGCTGAATACAAACACCTACAGAACTGATGCTGTGATCAAAGGAACTGGTGTGATTGTACACAAAGAAGGAGCTGATGTTGTGGTTGTATCTGGCACCTGTGCAGGCACCGCTGGAGATGTGTTTCCTCCTATGGTGTCTGCACTTAGAAAAAAAGTTGCAAAATTGGATCAAGCTTAGAGAAAAGCCAAAGAGATGATTAACGGATTGGAAAATATGCTCTGTAACAAGGCAGCCAAAGAGCTCAGTCTGCTTGCCTGAGACAAAGCAAAGGTTGCAGGGTGTTTTATTGATATGTGTGAGTATCGTGATAGGAACTTTGATAATAAAGACGTCTACTGTCTTTCAGATTAGAGCAGTTAAACTTGATGGCTCACATTTGAAACTAGACAGTGGGGAATAAAGCACTGGGGGAGCGATTTGCTAATCAAATGACAGGTCAATATTTAAATGGAGTTCTCTCTCTGCAAATATTTAAATGAAGCAGGGTGTTTTTCTAGGAGACACAAACTCTAGGTCAGCCACAGCTATTGCACATGGATTATGTATTAACTGGGGAAGCCCTGTGGCTGTGCTTATATAAGCACTCAGCCTGGGTGACAGCAACCACCCCTCCATGCTTGTGGACTTACGGCAAAGGTGAATGGCAGAGGAGATAAAGGACATAGAGGTTTGTCCTGAGGTTCCCAACTAGGTAAACACCCATGAGCTTTCAGAAACATTTCCCTTTGCTTTTTATTTTGTGTGCAACTGCCACCATTGGCAGCTCCGCAGCAGACTGGGACCGGGCAGTGAACATCATGTGTGTGATAAAAACAGGGAGAATTTTTAACAGCAACTTGTTTTTTTGCTGCTTGCAGTGCCACAGCCTGCCTGCGGAGCACTCGATCCTTTCCATTCCTTGAGAATGCAGTTTGTTGTTTACAGTTTCCAGTGCTGTTCATGTGTCTGAGAAGGAGAGCATGTGAGTGTCAGCATCATACTTTTCTAATCGTTCTGTTTCGAGAGATATTTTCGATAGTGCCGCTTTGCATTTCAGGGCACGTGCTTTCACTTGGAGCTACCAAAGCTGCACTGCAGCACCCAGCTGTGCTCTGTCTTAAGCAGTTTTGCATCAAGTGAAGCAGGGAAGGGTATGGGTGGGTAGTTGTGCTCCTCTTATTCTGCATTCCTACTCTGCTGTTGAATCATGGAAGGGGTGATGACATAGAGATGTAGGTTACATACACAAGAAAAGGAAAACGAGATAAACCAGGATCATGTCTCCTGCATTGCCAGCCAGCTGTCATTACGGTTTTCTCCTTTGGCACTTTCCCATTCAGTCTTTTGGCTGCTGTCTGTCTGTCTTATGACCCTCTCTTTTCCTTTTGATTTAGAATAGAAACTAAACATCTAGAATCATGACCACTCACGTCACGCTAGAGGATGCCTTGTCCAATGTGGACTTACTGGAGGAGCTGCCTCTTCCAGACCAGCAGCCATGCATCGAACCGCCTCCATCCTCCATCATGTACCAGGTACCTTCAGCTCCTGGAGGTGGAAGGGCGGGGAGGGTTGTTATGGTTGCTCATGCAAAGCACGGGGGTGCATGGTGTTGTGAGAACTATCAGAAAACATCCTCGGGGTTCACTGTGTTTAAGGAAATGTTTCAAACTGATCTAGCCACAAATCTGTTCCCAAAGGCTTTAGGGAAATGTTTCAAACTGATCTAGCCACAAATCTGTTCTCAAAGGCTTTAAATGGAAAGCACTAGAGATTGGTGAAAGGTATCTTTAAGGCTGAGCAAGACATAGGGAGGTATAAAAAATGAGGACCGGAGTGCATGAATGGATAAGAAGCAGGAGATAAGATTTGTGATAACAGCAGAAAGTTCTCAGAAATATTTTATTGTGCACATATTTCTGTGCTTCCTTTTTATGGTAGGGCACGCATCTAAGTAGGTCAAAATCGAAGTTCTGCCTGAGTTTGGCTGGCCTGTGCTGCTAGCACAGCTGGAGCTGCCGGTCTGGGCAGCTGATGGCCTGCAAGGGAGGGTAGTCGCTACAACCACTTCTCTGCCTTGAACAACCCCAGATTTAGCTGCAGCTGCACTGACCAAGCAAAGCTTGGCATGAGCCCAGGGTAAGGCTGAAACGCCTGCTTTTGGATATGCAGTGGGGTGCCTCAGCTGCTTGGCCACCACACCCCATCTCACTCCATAGCACACACCCAGGGTTAAATATAATATGTGGCTGCTTTCTCTATCCTGCCACTCCTGAATTTGTGCCTTACCCATGGCAGTGTATAAATGCACCCGTGCAGTGATTGCTGTGCTGTGTACACAGGGGTCTGAAATTACAGTGTCTCTTTCAGCAGGTCAGGTTGCAGGCTCATTCAGTAGCCTTAGTATCTCTACAGATTATCAGACCCAAAGGCAGTTCTGGGCTGTTCAAATTTCAACTCTCTCTGGATATTTTTCATATAATTTTTGTTTATCCATTTCTTAAATCATTTTGACTGATTACTGGCTTGTGTCCTGCAAGGGGATCAGGGTCCAGCCTTATAGCACAGCCTCCTTTCAGGGCCACAAGTGTGTGCACACCACTAAGCCTAAAAAACTTCATCTGTACTGGATCTAGGGGTATTGGTCCAAGCCTGTTTCACATCATGCTTGGTTTGCATGTAGCCCTCTCCTCTGCTAGCCAGAAATGCATATGCAGCCTCAGCTTTTCTTGGCACATGCAATGTCCTGGAGGCATGAAAAAGAGTAGCCCTGTGGCCATGGGCTCCCAGCTTTCCTATTCAGGAAATCAGTTATTGAGTTGAACGTGGTTGCTGAAATTCTAATGTCATTGCAAGGAGCAGCTCTGGGTGCCTGGAACTTCTGTACGTTCTGCCTTCCAGCAGATACCATCAGCCAGCCGTTGTGGAGGAAATTACCTGAGCGCAGGGTGTATGAACAGGCACTCGGTGCAGAGAGGCTGAGGAGCTGCTTTTTCATGCTCTGCCCTGCACTTTCTTGTTCCCCTGTCTTAACCCAAAGCAGTAACTCCACTTCCAAAACAACTGTTGATCCCAAAGCATCTGCTTGCAAGAGCAACACTAGCATTGCTAATAGCGTCTGGATGAGTGCTGACTTTTATATTTATGTTTTCCAGGCATCTTGTTCCCTGCCCTTTCTGTGTGTTTATTCTTTGCAATTCCTGCTGACAGGATGTGGTCTTCCCCTAGCAGTCAGGGCACAAGTAGAAATAAATGGGGCTGCATCTGTCATTGAGTTACCAAGCTAAAATCCTTAGAATAATTGCTATATGTTTGCTCTGTAGTGTGGCTGCTATTCCCTGTAGCTGATCCCCACCTGATTTTGGCTTGATTTTACAAGTGTTTGTTAGTCTCCGTTGCCATATTTTCACACACATAATCTGCAAGATTTCCTCTGATGAACATAAGTGATTGAGAGGCATCTCAGGCTGCATGTATGAATAATTTGGACCTAGAGGTGCAGCACCTCAAATTGTTCATAAGCTGCTCCCATGCCCCAGGAGCCCTACCAATTATGCTTTTTGTCAGCACATCCCATGCTGGATTGTATGAGGTGACCAAACAACTAGATGTATTTTAATCCCCATCTCTCCATTTCACCCATAGGCTAATTTTGACACAAACTTTGAAGACAGAAATGCCTTTGTGACCGGCATTGCCAGGTACATCGAGCAGGCAACAGTGCACTCCAGCATGGTGAGTCTCCCAGGTGCTGCCCAGTGATTCTGAGCCTTCAGTGAATGCCCTGCCCCAACAACACCTCTCTGTCTTTCAGAATGAAATGCTAGAAGAAGGCCACGAGTATGCTGTAATGCTTTACACATGGAGGAGCTGCTCACGAGCCATCCCCCAGGTACTCAAGCCCTTCCCAGAGCACCTCGTTGGTTTTGTCTTCAGTGTGCGTTAGTTTTGACTGAAGACAGAAGAGCACAAAAGCAGAGAAAACTGAAGCAGATAGAACAGTTGAAAAGAGAGACCACTGACTCTTCAGATTGTTCTCTCCCCACTAAAGTTTCAACCACTGTTCTCAGCAGCTCGTAGCCATTTCAGGAGCAGATCTGTACTGCTCTCCTACCAAAGAGGCATCTGCTCTGCATGCTTATGTATATGAAAGCTCCATCCCTGACACCTCCCAGCCCTGCCTCTCAGCTCAATCACACTTACCACAAGCCAACTGCCTTGTATACATTTCCTGGTTTCAGGTGCCTCTCCCCTGCAGCTGAAGTTATTTCATCCCCACAGGACCAGCTTATTTGTCCTACACTGCTAACAGGACTCAGCTCAGCACAGCTCTGGTCCAGCACCCTACTTGGGATAGTGCTTTGCTTCGTCAATTGGGTCTTTATCCACCTCTCTGTCTGGAGACTAGATAGCCTTTGCTTTAATTAAAGCGGTGTGGTTATTTCCTTCCTGGCTCATTGCTTTAGTATTTTTCTCTCTCATCTTATGTGAAGATGGAGTTTGCTTCAAGCAAAGGCAGTTAGTTTTGGGAAGTTGAAAGTAAAATCATCAGATCTGGTTTATATCATACTTTCCTGATACTGTTTTAGGGTAGCATACCTTTTCATTGGATCAGGAACTTCAGCTTCTGTTAAAAATTCCCCTGTACTGAGTGGGACTTTTGCATTGTGTGAAGAAGGGAGACCAGGCAGCCTGGCATGTAAACAGCAGGTCCTCTGGGGATGTGGCAGACTCAGGCTCTCTTTGACTTGCACACAGCAGATTAGGCAGCTGAGGCAAGTTTCAGAATCCTAGACTGGGGTGCTCTGAGCACTGGGGTGCTCTCTCTGCTCCCACGTGAGCCCCAGAATTGTAGGTGTTGTGTGAGGGTTTCATGAAGAAGCAATTTGGTATGTCAGAAACATTTCCCCAAATGCTCTTTTCTGCTGTTGATATACCTGAGGATCCAGTTCTCCCCCCACATTTAATCATTCTCTACTGCTAGTTCTGCTTCAACTGTTTTCTAGTCCTTCTCTCTCCAACCTGGATTTTGGTGGCTTCATTCTGCAAACATCTACAGACATGAGTAAGGTTGCCCATGTGGCGCCCATTGATCGTGATTCAGACCAGCTCAGAGCTTGTCTATCACAATGTGAACACATGCTGGATCACTGCAAAAATGCTGACCGACAGTGCGTTGGGGCGGGTGCAGTGCACTTCCATTAACCCTACTGATAAAAGGGTTTGCAGCACTTCCATGGAGTCAGGAAACAATATTTCCACATGGCTAGCAATGCCCACATTTGTGTTTCCCCGGGAAAGGTCAAACCTCAGTTCCCCTTGGGTTATACTATGCTGATGGTCTCATGAGATCCAGCCATGGGGAGATTTCTGTCGCTGATTGGATATTTGCTTATCTCCCATGTATATTTGATGCAATACAGGTAAAATGTAATGAACAGCCAAACCGAGTGGAGATTTATGAGAAGACAGTGGAAGTCCTGGAGCCAGAAGTCACCAAGCTTATGAAGTTCATGTATTTTCAGGTAAGTGGTCAAGGAGAGAGGCAAAAATAATTGATTGCTTTGGTGTTAGCTTATCCTAATCAGAGTTGTGCTATCCTTGTCTGCCAGTCCAGCTTAGAGAGCCCCTGAGTCCCTGATAGTTCTCTTCCTTGCAGATGCCAGCAGATACCTGAGACTTATCTGAAGGAAAATCTGTGTGTCCCATATTCAGCCTAAAAATCTTGTAAAGAAGTTGGAAATGAGCACATCTTAGCCCTTGAAGTTCATGGAGGACCAGAGGCCCCACTATGTGGAGCTAATGGGTAGCACAAAATCGTGTTTTTCTGGGTTGGTGGCTGGTGGATGTGAAGAGCTGTTTCTCCACCAGTGCCAGCACAGCTCACTCTTCAGCTCGTCCCTCTGAAGCAAAGCTGGGAAGAGCTAAGGGCTGGTGGTGCAGCTGGTGCCTGGGGTGGAATGCAGCCATGCATCTGGACACCCTCCTGCTGTGCCAGCAGGAATAGCAATGTGCTCACAGATGCCTGAACTTGGGGGCGAGCTGGCGAAGAGCACCAAAGCTTAAATTTAGCAGTTGCTACACTTGAGTCACTTCACAAAATTATATGCTTAGATCCCAACAGAGCAATGACCACGAGGCAAACACAGAGCTTCTGTGGCTTCCAGGGACCTCTCCCCATCACTGACTGCATTTATAACTGGCTGCACCTAGGTTTCACCATAATTTTTAGATTTTATGTCCTATGAGGTCTTTATGCCCCACCTAAAAAACTGAAGTCTCATTTTTCAGAACACACCACACTTGAGGCAGGTGCAAATAGAGGGTTTGAGGACCCTTCTCTCCCCAGAACTGAGGATGTTTGCAGTGATTTGTAACACTGCTTTGTCTCCTGGTGACACTGGAGATGGACCCTGGAGCCTCCATCCCCAGCAGAAAAATGCTTTTGCTAAAGGAAGGAGGTGCTGGGTGGTGGAGAGGGGTCCCAACAGTGGTGCAGTAACCATGAACAGGCCACTGCTGGGATGACCCTGTCTCACTGCCTTCCAGCGCAAGGCTATCGAGCGGTTCTGCAGCGAAGTGAAGCGCCTGTGCCATGCTGAGCGGAGGAAGGACTTCGTCTCCGAGGCCTATCTCCTCACACTGGGCAAGTTCATTAATATGTTCGCCGTCCTGGATGAGCTGAAGAACATGAAGTGCAGTGTCAAAAATGATCATTCAGCCTACAAAAGGTGAGAGGGGTGAAGCACTGGGAGTGAGGACACAGCTGTGCCTGGTCTGCAAGGGAGCACCTCACAGGGAGGTCACGTGGACATCAGGAGGCTGGAGGTTGGGTTTCTGTGCTGTTGTAGGCTCTCTTTGTGAGTTTAGGAAAATCTCTGAGCCCTGCAGTGTTTCGTTTCTCTCCTGGTAAAATAAGGAGAGAGCAGAGCTGTACTGCAGGGGGACTGAGGCTGCTGCCTTGCAGCTGTAGGTCAACTAGGGAAGATGAGTGGTGAGAGTCTCACACTGGGCAAGCGATCCTTGGTGATGCTGGATTTCTCCCTTCCAGAGCTGCCCAGTTTCTGCGGAAGATGGCAGACCCCCAGTCTATCCAGGAGTCCCAGAACCTCTCCATGTTCCTGGCAAACCACAACCGTATCACACAGGTAGCTCCCTTTTCTCTGAACCACTTAACCATTCCATGGGTAGAGAGAGGCAATGATCTTGCTAGGGCTGACAGCACTTCAGACCAGACTATGGCAATAGCTGTTGAGTCATTGCCATGACTCGGATGGATTTTTGGTCAGACTGTATAATTCTAGCAATATCTCCTTCTCAGGGTCATTCTGGGTGGCTTTGAAGGTCTCTGTGGCAAGAAAAAGATAAAGGTCTGAAAAAGTGCAAGAAAAGTTCTTGGATGGGGAGGTTCTGCCAGAATCTCTTTCCCTGTTTTTCCCAGAAAATCCATCCAGTCCATCTCTGTGACTTCATAGGGACTGCAGATCAGACCCCATGGCTACCCATACTCCACAGGCTCTATAGCTTCTGCTAATTAGATAAATGTTGCAGAGACAGGTGAGAGAAAGTCTGCTTCTGAGGCATCTTTCTTTACATTTCGCTGATGTTTGGCTGTTGTGATCAGTCTGAAGGGGAGAGCTGTCCCACAGAAGGAAGGTTGTTCCTTACAGGTGGTACTATGAAATAAGTCTTCTGCCAGTAACTTAAGAAAAACACACAAAGTTTGCAGAAACCTCTTATCATTCTACTCTTAACCTTTCAAATATGTTTCTCCTCTGGTTTCTGCTCTTCCTTGGTCCCTGTGGATAATGTGGCCCCTATTGATGTTACAGTGTCTGCACCAACAACTGGAGGTTATCCCTGGCTATGAGGAATTGCTGGCTGATATTGTCAACATCTGTGTGGATTACTATGAAAACAAGATGTATCTCACTCCCAGTGAAAAACACATGCTCTTAAAGGTGAGGTTTGGCCATGCTTATGGGGCTGGGTGCTTGTGGTATTTAACTTCTGTTTTAGTAAAATGAAATTCCCTCTTGGGACAAAGTTTCTCTTAATTTTCTTTATTTTTACTCCTTTGAGTTTACATGCATCGCTTTTCTGCAGAGCCATCGTCCTCTGGACATGCCAGTTGCTATGAGATGGGAATGCTGTCTGCATGCAGCAGCAAAGCTGCCTTCCTCCTCCTCCTGTTTCCCTTCTTATCTCTGTTATTTGTGTCTTCTGCTGAAATACCTCAAACCTCCCATTTTCTCCTCTTTCACCTCTTCTTTGTAGCTGAACAGACTGGATGTGGCCATGAGTTGGAGATGTCTCACCCTGGTGCTCTCAAGTGGCACCTCTGTCAGGCAGTTCCATGAGCTGCCTCCCTTCCTGCTGTAATTTGGACCTTATCCCATCATTTCTCTGCTGTAATTTCTGGCCTTCTCCCATATTCCCATATATAAAAACCTTCCTCTTTCCCTTTCGTCTGCTCTTCCCTATCACTGTCTTTTCCCTCATTCCTTCCTAAGGTTGCCAGCAGCTTTGCCTGCCTGGGACGTGTGTGATGGTGGTCTCCAGCTGGTGTACAAGAGGGATGGTGAATGTCCTTCACTCTCTAGAGCTGGAAGGGGTTTTTTGTTGTATGTGGATATGTGGGATCATGAGCTTGACCTGAGTAACTATATAGGACATACCAAATTCACCACCAGCTTTGCAACCCTGAATTTTCATCTTGATGCCCATTCCCAGCCATAATTCCCTGCAGAAGGTAGATCCTTCTAGGTTTTATTTCCTGACTCTAAAGAGCCCTCAAGATGAATGTGCCGAAGTATTTGCTTGTTTTGTATATTTGTCCTTATTGTCAGTCAGTTATTGCAGTGACTGAAGTCACTAGTACCAGAAGAACTTCATTACCATGGTATGAGTCAGCTAAAGTTCTCTGAAGGACAGTGTGGGTAGTTTGAATATCTGTAATGATTTGAACTGAATTAAAAGGAAAAAAATCAATCCAGGAGAATATTTTTAATGTTTTCAATTCTTCTTCAGGAGTAAATATTTGCCTTTGCATGAAGACTTCTGGGTTGTTGTTAAGTGGGAAAGAGAAGGAACAAATTACCAAAGTGAGCATCCTGTGTTTTGGCACAGAAAACAGAAGCAATCCATTGTGTGTCCTCTCTTTACCATGTCCATCCTTGCAGATATATGCCTGTTTTATACAGTCTTCTCATGAGTGTCAAGTGGTACAGGAGTCTGAAATGGCCTTTCCTTATGCTAAGTGATAGAGAACTGTCTTTGAGTTGTGCTGCTGAATTCATGCTAATGAAACCCAGCCTTTCTGTCTTCTCCAGGTGATGGGGTTTGGCCTGTATCTCATGGATGGGAATGTCAGCAACATTTACAAGTTGGATGCTAAGAAGAGAATCAACCTTAGCAAAATAGACAAATTCTTCAAGGTCAGTGACCTGTCTGGTTGAGGCTGGAGTTTGACCATTGGAGACCAATGAATTGGTGACCTGTATCATTGCACATGCCACCAGCAAAAAACAGACCACAAGAATCCTTTACAAGTCCAAAACTCCCACAGTATCAAGAAATTATCTAGGCCAAAGGATGAGGAATTGGATCGCTGTGAACATACGTGAGCACAGAGCTGCAGCATGGGTCAGATGAGCAATGCTGGTCCTCAGTGCCAGCAAGGCTGTGGATGGGTGAGCAGTGCCTGGGGCTGGCTCTACTCCCATGGTGCTGGAGCTGGTGGGAGCTGAGGACGCAGCATACCCTCGTTGGGCAGCCAGCTGCCACTGCATCTCTGCCTGCATTCTTCCAAAGGGCAAAGGATGGGGACGGCACACAGTCTGTCTGTTTTGTGAGCATGGGAAGGTGTTCCAGACTGACATAATTTCTGTCTCTTTGCACATTTCTGAGGCAGTTTGCGGTCTCCTGAGGAGCACTGTGATTTCAGGCTGTTGGCAAACCTGGCTGGTTTGCTGAGGTCTGTGTGGGTTATGGTTGCACTCTTCTTTTCCTCAGTGAGCTGCTGAGCTGAAGGACAGATGATGCAGCTGGCCAGACAACATGTGATCTGTTTGTCTTGTTTCGTGTATGAACTGTGCTCCCTGTAGGACAGAAAGAGCTTCTTGGGGAGCTTGGGTCAGCTGGGACTTGGAGATGCTCAGCAAGTTCCTAAAAAGCCTCACCCAGTGGTTGATGAACCATTTTTGTCTTATGTCAGATCTGCGTTTTGAGGAAAGGCCCATGAGAACTGGATGCTCTCAGAGACAGGGCGGGAAACAGCCGTGCAGCCTCCCTCTGCCCATGCACATATGCAGCTGAGTCCAGCCATGGGCTGGTCCACAGCTGGAGGCCAGGCTGCATAGCTGTGGGACCATTCAGCACAAGAAAGGTTTGGAATAACCCTGTGGCTTCCCCATAAATCTGGTGTGTGGCCACCAGTGGCAAATGGAGATGGGGGCTGAGACCCCACACAGCACCGCCTGCAGCATCCACAGGGGGAAGTGACACCTCTCCATTGCTTCTGCACACAGGCTGGGTCTAGGAGGCATTTGAGGTTTGGGGCAGGTCAGCTCTAGGAGGCCTGGTGGGATCTGACAAGGGACAAATGTACTGGCAGCAAAGAATAACAGTATAGCAGGAGGACAGCAGAATAACTTCCCAGATGGAACAATTAGTTTTCTTTTAGACCTACTGAGCTTGAGCAGTCCTTCCAGAGTCCTTTTGCCTCCGCTGTGTTAACCTTTCTCCCGAGATGGAAAGATTAGTTTTTGTTATGATATTTGCTCCACATCAGGGAAAATGATAAGACCATTTTGGGGGCCAAAGAGCTGGTTTCATGAAAGATTGGTGTACCAGCTGCTGCATCCTCACTCTAAGCCAGTGGGGACCTATTTACCCCAAGTTGTATCATCTCCCAGAGGCAACATTGAGATCAGAGCTGAAATGCTGCATAGGGGTCTACAGACAGACACCACAACCTTATGGACAGGGCAAAAATGAGGTGATTGAATACCCTCCATTCACTGGAAAGACTGCTGAGGACAGCAGCTCTGTAACAGTGGTTTATCGTGCCATCCCTTGGAGCCTTCCAAGTTCTCCCTGGTTCAGCTTTGCTAATTCAAATGAATCTCAGTTTAAATCAAGCCCTTAGTGTAACCTGTAGAGTTTGGTCATCTTGGTACATTCATACAAATTTGCTCTTCATTGCAAAGTGCTGTGGGCCATCAGAGAATCAGGTAAAATATCTTCCATTGCATGGATTAACTTTCTCCTTCCCAGCTTTTTTTCCATTTGCACTTCTCCAGCATCTGCTGTGGTCTCACCTAATCAGTTAAGTACCACTCCAGACTATCAGATCTCAGTAAGAAAAGGCCAACTACTCCACTTACTACATCTGCTTATTGCTCTCTGATTAAATTTCTAGTGGATTGACCAGAAATTTGAGTAGTGAAAATGAACTACCCCTTCATTTAAACCTTTTATGAAAGTGCCACTGGGAATCCCTGATGACAGCATTACACATCCTCTGCACACATCAGCCAGGAAAGAGGAGCAAGTGATAATAGGACAGGGAATTTCCCAACATCTTCCCTGAATTTTGGGGCAAGTCTTTTGTGGTTGGATGAAGTTGAGTGTATTTTATTGAAGAAATGTTGGTAGCTCTTGGATGAATTTTGTTTGCAGCTGAAAGCTCAGTGAAGCAGGGTTGTGTCTGAGCTTGAGGTATGCTCAGCGTACTTTGAATTTATTTCCCATCCATATTCTCCTGAGATGTAAAAGGCAAGCAAAGTCATGTTATATTGTCTGTGTCTTGCTCTTTATGGAGAAGTGTTAAGACACATCACAAATAGCCGTGGTGCCAAAGTACAGTCTGAGTCCCCAGGGAAAGATGCCACATCCCTGGGAGTTCAGGCAGCAAAGCAGCCATAGCTCCTCCCTGAATGGAGCCACAGCAACTTGCTGCCAAAATACCAACGTGCTGGCTTTTCATCCCTCTATTCTCTTGGAGGATTATGGTGGGAGATAATAAGCCTTGCTCAGTAAAATGCTTCTCCCTTTTTGTTGTAAAAACAGACACCACCTGGTAACCTCTGGCTGGTTACAACACAGAACTGTTCTGGCTATAATCAGCCTGGTATTGGCAAGTCCAGGGCTCTAAACACTTTCAGGGAGTGATATTCCTATGGAAGAAGCCTTGAGGTCATTTTTGCTCTCTTCCTAGGTATGAAATACCCTAGGTCCAGGTTTGCACCTTGCTTTAAACAGCCTGACACTTTCCATGGCTTTAGAGATGCAGGATGTCGTCTCTTAATCCCTTGTGTTGCACTGAGGCCACGGGCTCTCTCTCCACCATGTTTCAACCATCTTTTGTTTTCTTTTCCAGCAGCTGCAGGTGGTTCCTTTATTCGGCGATATGCAGATAGAACTGGCCAGATACATTAAGACCAGTGCTCACTATGAGGAGAACAAATCCAAGTGAGTGCCTGCCATAATGTCTCTTGGCTTCTGTGTGTGTTCTGAAAGCTGTGGGAGCTGCAACTCTCCAGCATGTGTGAGGTCTGTGCATGGGTACCTGTGTGTGTCCCTGTGAGGTGTGAGTCGCGGCGTGCCAGCTCTGTGTGCACGTGTGTACCTCTCTGTCCCTGCATGGGAAGATGTCCTCGCTGGCCCCTGAGTGTGTGTTTCTGCAGCCAGCTCTGCACTTTCGTGTACCTGTAGCCCGCTGTGCAGGCAGGGGAGCAGGCATGCCTGGATGTCTGCGCCTGCTGGCAGGGGCTGGGAGGGTGCTCGGTGGCTGGCAGCGAGGCAGGAGGAAGGAAAGGCAGCTGGTGCACGGTTCAGGGCAGCCGCTGAATGCTTGCGAGGTGTGCACGCCTGGAGGTGTGAGTGCGAGCAGTGTGTCCCTGCTCTGGAGAGATTTTAATCCATATTTTTCCACTTAGGGACAAAATCCTCCAGAGCATGAACACAACAGTGGATCTCTTTGCAGTAGCCAGGATGTCTCCTCTAGCTCAGGCAGGTTTTGTGAAGAAGGGAAACAGGAATGAGGTTTGCACTTGGGCCTCAGATTCACTGGAAAGAAATGCAAAGGACAGAAATGGAGTCTTTATGGGAGAGCTCAGGAGTGGTGTGGCAATGTATGGCACTGCTTCCTGGCTTGGCATCACAGGCGGTTTGCTACTCCTGTCAGATGAATTTGCAGGCGGTGTTTCAGGTCACACCATGCATGTACGAGGCCCCACTTATCTTTGTAGGTTTGTATCGCACTCAGTTTGTATCGCAGGAAGAATTGGTGTTAGGTTTGGATATCCTTGGAATGGCATTTGCAACCACATGTAAGCAAAGCCCATCTGAGCTGTGTCTGGCTGTAATGGCTGATGGCAGCCCAGCTTTCACCAGTGGGACTATATCGTGTGGCAGTCAGATTTCTCCAGCGTCTGCAAGAAGCAGCCTAGCCAAGCTGTCTCTTCAGCAGGACAGGAACTAACCTGCAGTCTTACATCTCTGCTTCTGTTTGCTCATCCCCTTCCATCCCAGAGGGTCCAACTTCTCTGATCCCCATGTCACTCACCCAGGAATGGCCCTCCCCTGCTCTCCCAAAGGCTGGTTGAAAAGTGCCAATTAATTGTTCATGAGAAATTTGAAAGCAATGTGACAAAGCTTCCCGAGCAAAAGGTTTTCAGTAAAAATTAAAAAAAAAAAAAGAAACCCCCCCCAAATTTCTACAAAATGTAAATTCAAAGAATGTTTTTGAAAATTCAATTAAAAGGGGGAAATTGTCTTAAAATTTGCATCCTTTTATCCCAAATCATTCAGAAAGCACATTTCAACAAAACACATGTCATCTGCATTCATTTTCTCATCTCAAAACCAAGATAGCTCACGGGCTGTTTACCTGTGTACAATTTAAATGTCTGTCTTGTAGTCTGTCTTAGCAGGTCTGTGTGCCGTACCTCACTAACTGATGCTTTTTCCTCAGTCACTTACTTTCCCAGCAAATTGCATGGGACTCCCAACACTAACTGCAGAGGTGGTTCCATAGAATCCCCATTTCTTACTAACATTGTTTTTGTCACTTTCTTTCCCTCTCTGTCTTCATGAAAGTGGAATTGATTGGTGTTTTTCCTGCATGGCACTTTGTTTCTGCGCTGTGGACTAGGTTGTGTGTGGCAGGGAGGGCTGATGCAGCCCTGGCCATTCCTGCTAACCTGCCGATTGTCCGGTGGGGAGCACAGGACATTGGAACGGGTAAGAGTCAAGCAATGGGACTGTGGGAGGATGGATTTCACAAGGGATGACATGGTCCAGCACCTTCTACCTTCCAGGACCTTCCACCACTACAAATATCGGCAACATGTCCCTCACAGTTAACTGCAGGAATATGTCTTTGTGTCTGTGTCCATATGAGAGGCAGGTTTCTCACCTTTCCTTTTATACAGCCAATCTAGGTGGGAGAATATGACTATCTTAAGATGGACATTTATTTAGGGAAAAAAAACCCCAAGATCTGAACATTTACATTGTGATGACAATAAGACACAAGAGTCTCACTGACAGACATTTGCTTTGATGGAGCTGTTCTGGTTCCACATCTGTAGCTAATACAGAATGGAGATGTTAAATGGACCTGATTTGCACCATTTCTTCACATGACTGTCACTTTGGAAGGAGAGCTCTGCCTTTTTTAGAACGTCATTACACTGTAACACGGTACATGTGGCTCACTGCAAATGAAAATCTAGTTCATTTAAGCATATTTTTATCATTTATGCTCAGGGTTGATCACTGAGCTGGTAGTGTGAGCCAGAATCAAGAACAAGGAGAGGGACAGTCACTTGCTGGCCCCTTGCAGAGTCTTGGCAGGAGAAGGCAGCATGACGCAGCCATTTCAGACCTGAAGGGCTGACCTCTAAAGGGATGGTTATCCTTAGGTTTAGCAGAAAAGATGCAAATGATGCTGAGTCTTTGCAGTTCATCCTTTCCTGAAAGCTCATTCAATGGCAGCCTGGTAAATAGCCATCTCTGCCCATGAGGGTATGTGGAGAGCAGCCTTCAGGGTGGATGGAGCAGAAATGCTAAGGCTGAAATGTGAGGCAAGTGTCCCCATCATGCTGTGTGAGACCACCTCTGGAAGACCACACACACCAAGGACACAGGCTGACATTTGTTCAGAAGGTGGCATGTCTTGAGCATGTTGAAGAGAGCAGCTGAGCACAAGGCTTTGTCCCTGGGGGTGTCTTAGCAGAGCCCCATGTCCTGTCCTTGAAACTCTTGCTTTTTTGCCCAGGTGGACATGCACTCAGAGCAGCATAAGTCCCCAGTATAACATCTGTGAGCAGATGGTCCAGATCCGAGATGACCACATCCGCTTCATCTCAGAGCTCGCTCGCTACAGCAACAGTGAGGTAAGCTCAGCAGGTAGTCACCATAATCAGGCTCATTAGCTGGACAAGGCTGGGAGAGGACAAGTGTGGCAGGAGTATGGTCTGCCAAGGATGTACAATGAGGAAGGAAGAAGGACACAGGTGGAATAAACCACTTGTCAATCCAGCAGTAAAAAAGCAAATTATGAAAAGCCCCTGCTGGTGCAAAATCACGTGCACCAGAGATGTACTGCAACAGCTTCTGCTTTTTGGCCACAGCTTTGTTAAAGAAAGTAGAAAAATTGCAACTAAACTAGGTGGCAGAATGCCCATGACTTGCAAGTGGGTCTTTTCTGTTACGCAGATCTATTGGTCAGGGCTTCGAGGAAAGATTTTGAGGGCATCTCTGTTCTTGTCATTACTGAATGGCAGTGCCCTCTCTGATGTCATCATGACTGTTTTTTGCAAATGTGGGATCCTCATTCATCACTGTTAGTTTAATGAATTGTTGGCTTTCTCAGCCCTTTCCTTTTTGGCATTTGTAAGTGCCTATTTGAACTTTAAATCAGGTTCTCAAGTATTCCAGTAGTATTAGACCAAAAAGGAATAGGAAAGTGGAAAGAAAAGTCAGTTACTTGCTTGGAGGTGACATCAGACTCATTTTTCTGTAGGAAATAAATTGACCGCCTGGGTAAAAAGAGCCTTGCCAAGTGATACCTCTTTTCCTGAGGGACAATACATGCATTGCTCAGATTTGGCTTGATCCTAAGGTCACAGAGAATTCATTTCAGCTGAGATCTGGGAGAGATCTGTGGCTGCTGTTGGCTCAGTGAAGCTTCTGCAGCAAGTTGCTGAGTGTAGCCCTGGTGTGACGTGATGTGATGTTCTCCAGGTGGTCACTGGCTCAGGACTGGACAGCCAGAAATCAGATGAAGAGTACAGGGAGCTCTTTGATCTTGCTTTACGGGGACTGCAGCTGCTGTCCAAGTGGAGTGCACATGTCATGGAAGTGGTGAGTGCATCCATGGAAGCAGTGAGTGTGTAAAATGCTTTTCTTCCCAGGTGAGTGTGGACATTTTAACATGGCAAGTAACAAAAACAGGAAACGTGAGCTTGCTTTCATGCCACCTAACTTTAAGCCATTGATGAACACACTAAGATCAGGCAGCTAATGTCCCTGAACACCCTCTATACCACATGAAGAAAAAGAGAGTTTTATCATCTCACCCTGGACCTGAACTGTCCTTTGCAGGTGCTGGGGTGTCCCCACCAATGTTAGAAGGGGACTGGATGACTTCTAACCTGAACACCTTTGATAGGTACTGAAAACTCTTTGATCTGAGTCTAGAGCAACTAAAACTGTAATTCTTAATTTGAAAAATTTCCAGTGGACACAAAACCATGGATGTCAAAAGCCCAGTATGAATGGAAACCTCCTAAATAAACAAAATATTAAGTACAGTGAAAATAAAGCCAGAAAGAAGCACAAATTCTGCTCCCAAAGGAATGTCAAACAACTGCATTAATGTCCAGGGAGCATTTTCTTCCATAGGGCCTTTCCAGCCTGGCTTCTTACTCATTGCAATGTTGACAGTGTCTCTTTCTATCTTCTAGTACTCTTGGAAGCTGGTTCATCCCACAGATAAATTCTGTAACAAGGATTGCCCAGGAACAGCAGAAGAGTATGAGAGAGCCACCCGGTACAACTACACCAGTGAAGAGAAGTTTGCCTTTGTGGAGGTTGGTGCCAACTGCACAAGAGTAAGAACCAGCCAGGACTAGTTTCCTGTCCATGTTCCTCAGGCCAAGGAAAAAGGAGGGAAGGGGATCTCACCATACTCAGCCAGTTCTGCATAACTGTGGCCCCCATTGAAGGATTAAGGGTTCCCACATCCTCATGTCCCTTAATTTGCCCAGAACTAAGGGTCTGGTGAAGTTCTTAGGAGCTCCTTTGGGGATAGAAAAACTGCACCAGTGCATGACGAGAGCAATTCTCCTCTCATTTCTTGATCCTGCTCTTATGCTGTGTGAGCAGCATGATCTGGAGCAACATCAGGAGCTACATTCAGTCAGTCTGCAAATACAAGAGATCCTTAGCCAGTCCCCAGGTCCCATCTACTCTTGTTCCATCTGTCTAGGACAATGGGAATAGTCCTCTGAACCTGGCTGTGAGAGGCCCTCACACCTTCATCTTGACTTACACAGTCTAAGGTGGTTTGAACATTACCTTAATTTTGTGGCTCGCTCCCTCCTGGGAATTATCACTGTACTCTTGTACAAGGAAGACTGTGTCCTGATGTGGAGGGGAGGTCTGTGCAAGCCACACAGCTGCATCCACATATTGAGCATGTGCAGACTCCTGGGATTGTGTGTTATTAAAGATATCAAGAGATCAGGAGTGGAAAAAGAGCCTGCCAAAGGACAGGGGCCATTTGCAAGAAACTGGTGGTGTAAATGCTTTCCTCAGGTTGTTGTCATCTGTAAATCAGCTAAAATCAAAAAAAAATAGCCATGTAATTACTGGACTTAAGTTACTTGAGTAGAATTAATTTAGTCACAGATTATCTTAATGTTGGATTTATGGACCTCTTCATACAACAGAAAAATAGCAAATACATCTGGTTTTAATTTTTGCTTCAGGTAATTGCCATGATCAAAGGTCTGCAAGTGCTGATGGGCCGGATGGAGAGTGTCTTTAACCAAGCCATCCGCAACACTATCTATGCAGCCCTGCAGGACTTTGCCCAGGTGACCCTGCGAGAGCCACTCAGGCAGGCGGTCAGGAAGAAGAAGAATGTTCTGATCAGGTCAGTCTGGCCTCTTGAATGAAATGCAAAGCCCATGTATTTGTTTGTGTAATACATTCGTGCTATATAAGCATGCAGCCCTGCATATGCCTCTGGGTATACAAACAGCCAGCAGACCTTGGCCAACAGCAGTTTCCAAGGTAACTTTTTGGCATAACTTCCCTGATAACGACAGTGTATGTCCCCACCTCAGGTACTTTTCCTCCCATATGTGGACAGCAGTGAATATTTTCATCTTAAAACAGAATCAAGCTTAAGCACTACTTTCCCACCCTCTCCAGTGTCCTTCAGGCAATTCGGAAGACAATCTGTGACTGGGAGGGAGGTCGAGAGCCTCCAAACGACCCTTGCCTGAGAGGTGAGAAGGATCCTAAAGGTGGATTTGATATTAAAGTCCCACGACGAGCAGTAGGACCATCAAGTACACAGGTATGTAACTGTCCATCTCCTGTGTAGGAAGTTAAGGATCTTAGAGCCATGTTGGAGTCTCTCACTCTATGAATTAGCAGCTGTTTTCATGGTCTATTCCACAAAGTCTTCACACTGTTGTGTATTAAATGTTGCTCTGGTGCCTAATTTGTTGTATAATTCTCCAAAGCTCCTTTCTTAGGGATGTAATTATTTCTAACTCAGAAAGGTAGTGACTTATGGGTGCAGAGGGTAGTAGCCATCTGGGAGAAGTGTTACTGTTTGTTGCAGAGCACCACAACTGTGTGTGGTGGTGTCTCACTGGACAGTGGTAACTGCATGTCAACTTTCTTCTGAAGCTTTACATGGTGCGGACCATGCTGGAGTCCCTCATAGCAGACAAGAGTGGCTCAAAGAAGACTCTGAGGAGCAGCTTGGATGGGCCAATAGTCTTGGCCATTGAGGAGTTCCACAAGCAGTCCTTCTTCTTCACCCACCTTCTCAACATCAGTGGTGAGATTATGTCAGGGGGAGGCTTGGATCTAACTCTTGCATGCTCAGAAAGGTAAAGGTAGATCAGCTTTACCCCTCATTGAGCTATGCAGAAGACTTCCCTTGATTTTTCCCAAATGTCCTACTTCTGCCTGATTGTAGTATGTTTCTAGGTGGTAATCAGTATGTAAATGTTTCATGCTCTAAACCAGTCCAATATGAGGCTGCAGCAGCTGCCTCCAGTGCACTTCCCTTGATGCCTTCCCCGTGGGGGTAACATGGGTGCCCTCCTGCTGGGGGGAATCTCCTCTACATTTCAGAAGCACTGCAGCAGTGCTGTGACCTGTCCCAGCTTTGGTTCCGAGAATTCTTCCTGGAGCTGACCATGGGCCGCCGCATCCAGTTCCCCATCGAAATGTCCATGCCCTGGATCCTCACAGACCATATTCTGGAAACCAAAGAACCATCCATGATGGAGTAAGAACCAATGGGCTGTGTTGGGACTGTGCATGTGCTGGGGCTTGGGATTTTTTTCTGGGGAAGGGTAGGCTGGTGACAAACAATCTTTTTGACGTGGAAGGGAAAAAAGATGTTTCTTGACTTGCTGTCACATGAATGTGCACTGCATGAATAGCTCATTAGCAGGTGCACACAGGCAGTTTCCTGGCACTGGTGCGCACTGAAGCGTCATAAACCAGCAGTTGGCAACTGCTCTATTTGGATGTGGGCACAACTTTGTAGTACTATCATATGCATGCAGCAGTCAGCATATGCAACCAAAGGGATGTGGGCCCTCGCTAAGGCACCTAAACACTTTTTTTCTCTATATAAGTGATAAATGATGAGAGAAATTGCTGTTATGCAAATGTAATTATGTTCATAATATCTTCCTCATTAGGATAACCTTGTTCTCCATTTTATCATCATTGTCAGAGCACTCTGTGGAGTGAGGGCAGGATGAAAGCTTTTTAAAGGGCAGAGAAGGAGCAAGTGTTGGTTGAACGAGTCACAGTTAGCTCAAATACAGATCTGTTCTAGCTGCTTCCAACAGGACACAAGGAACAGGAGGGAGTATTTGAGGGGCTGGAGGGAGTGGAAGTAATAAGACTGAAGTCAGAGAAAAGACATTTTTTGCACTGAGCAGGGTACGTGCACTGGCTGCTGTTCATGCTGATACACTCCAAAGTTCACTAAGACATGATCTGTCTTCTTGCCTTCAGGTACGTACTGTACCCCTTGGACCTCTATAATGACAGCGCATATTATGCCTTGACCAAGTTCAAAAAGCAGTTCCTATATGATGAAATTGAAGCTGAAGTAAGTTCTCTTCATCTTTATAGTATGGAAGGAGCTCGCTGGGGTCACACTGCCCTATTTGACAACTCTACCCAGCAGTTCAATGAATTCATTATAGGCATCTCCTCAAAAAAATACCCCATCAGACCGAGAAGTTTTCAGAATATCAGAATTTCCATAGACCTTACAGACTGCTGATTAAGGGCTTCAGTTTAGCTGTACCCACGGGAAACTGCAGAAGCCAAAGCCTGTCAAGCTCTGGGGCATGGAAGAGTCTATCTGGGCAGAGGGTTATGAGACATCATAGGAAAATGAGAAACTGGAGATCCCTGAGAGAGAAGGATGACTAGGGATGGGGGATCAGGACCTCTTGAGAACATGCAGAAACTAAGAAAGAAAATGCAATTTTCTGCTTACCTTTAGTGTGAGAACTGCAGTGTGACTTTTAGATAGTGTGACATACATGTATGTATTAAATTAGAGCTCTGTTTTAAGCTGTATTGATCTTGCATGCGTAGAAAGGGGCTTCTCTGCACTGTGACACCCTCATAAAGTCTTGTTTTTCCTCCCCTAGGTGAATTTGTGCTTTGATCAATTTGTGTACAAGCTGGCAGATCAGATCTTTGCCTATTATAAAGCAATGGCTGGCAGGTAGGAGAACCTGACTGATGACATGGCTATATCCAAATTGCTCTTAACCAAAAGGTTCCCCTCAGGGAGTAGCTGCTGCAAGTAGACATAACAAAATAGATCATCCCTGTCCTACAGAGATGGCTGTCCATGTCAGACAAGTGTAGACGAGGAAAATTAATGGTGGCAAGGAGACATGGTTAAAAGTGAACAAAATATTAATTGGCATCCTAAATAGCTGTCTGAGTAGAATCTGTGAGAACACCAGAAAAGCAAATCGAGCCTAATGAAGATGTGTCCTTGTTTGACTTCTGTTTGTGTACCAGGCAGATGAGTGGAAGCCTCCTGTCTCTACAAAACAGGAGTATTCACTTATCCTCACCCTAGCAAAGCAGCAGGACTTGTAAAAGCTAGAAGGGTACTATCTTAGGTCATGCATCAGACCAACTTGCTGTAGGACTTATGCAGTCTCTTGCTCCACTGTGGGGAGATAAGGCTTTTGTGACATTTTCTTCTTGCCTATTTAAAGAACGTGGATGAACTCTAGTATGAATCCTCCTCTCATGTCCCCAGAGGTGAACCAAGTCTTTGGTGTAACTCTGCAAAAAGTTTTGTCTCTAGATTACATTTGGCCTTAGGGAAGGAGAGCGATCGCCACAATGAACCACATGTTCCCACAGCACATCCTCAAAGAGGGAGCACACCTGTGGGACCACCTCAGAACCTAGCACTAGTGATATCTTCCATCAGAGTCTTTTATTTTTTTTCAATGTTTTCACTACAAAAGCCAGGAATGATGGCCAACAGCATGGCAGTCCCCAGATAACAATGACTGTCCTGTCATTCAGTTGTGTAAGCAGAGTTATTAGAGTGTGGAAATTTCTTAGCATTCAGAGCAAGATGAAAAGAAGCATGAAAAGAACTCTGGGGAAAAAAAAAAAAAAGATAAGCTGTGTATGTTTCTTTTTTCCTGACACTGCTTCCTTTTCTCAGTGTTTTATTGGACAAACGTTTCCGGGCTGAATGTAAGAATTATGGGGTGATTATTCCATACCCACCATCCAACCGCTATGAAACACTGCTCAAGCAGAGGCATGTCCAGGTACAGTGCAAGCAGTATACTCCGGTACTCATAGCTCTTGGTCTATTATCCTTTTACTGGTGGCTGGCATCCTAGTACTGGGCTCAATCAATCTCAGTACTAGAATGAGAAGAATGAGAATGTTTCTGACACACCACATGCAGGGCATGGGGCCTGAGGGGAACATGACTTATGCTCCACATTTCTCTTCTTCCCTCTTAAGTAATGACAAACTCAGCCAAGGTGTTTACATCATCACTTTCACATTTAAGCAGACTTGGATGTTTGGTTTTAATTTGCATCTGTTAAAAAAGAAATAAAATACCTTTTCCTTCATCTGTGTGCATATATATATATGTAACGTGCACATATCTTCTCTTCTTTTCCTAGTTGCTGGGTAGATCAATTGACCTGAACAGGCTCATTACCCAGCGTATCTCAGCAGCAATGTATAAATCGTTAGACCAGGCCATTAGCCGCTTTGAGAGCGAGGACCTGACATCCATAGTGGTAAGAATGGTTATTGACTGCGAGTATGAATAGAAAGAATAATACACAGCTATGGATATACAGTCAACTGTCTTCTGCTTCAAGTCCCATGTACAGTAGGTTTCAGCCAGCCACGTATCCTCCTTTATGATGCTGAGTCTCTACTATTTTTATTTATGCAGCTTTAATTGCATTATTATTGGGCATTTAAGTATCTGCATAAATCATAAGGTGACGGTCAGCAGTTAGATTTTTGTAGAGCTTATATAAGAGAGTCCTGTAACCTGGGAGAAGGAAATCTTGACTTAAATTCCTCCAGCTGGATGAAGGTGGCTGAGATGTTGTTTTGTGTGTGCAGGATTTGCTGCCTTTGGTACATCACAGGAGCATCAGAGTCAAGCACTGTAAAATTACTATTTTCCACCTTTGAAAAATTCTGATGTGAAAGCCAAACCAGTGGTCAGTGGGGAAAAAATTAATTTTGCTTCCTGCAGGTTTAGGAGATACTGAACCAGGACCTCTTGAGTAGAAGTGCAGTTGGCCTTGGCCACTGAGTTAAATTGATGTCTTTAGCATTTGCTACATCCTCACCTGGAAAGTTTTGTGTGAGTGTGGAGATAAAATCATTCCCCTGGCAATTATCAGCTGTTTCTATTGTCATCTTGGTAATATGTCGCATTTGCTGCTACTTTGTACTGCAGGAGCTGGAATGGCTCTTGGAAATAAATCGCCTGACTCACAGGTTGCTGTGCAAGCACATGACTTTGGACAGCTTTGATGCCATGTTCCGAGAGGCCAACCACAATGTCTCCGCACCCTATGGGCGCATCACCCTCCATGTCTTCTGGGAGCTCAACTTTGACTTTCTACCCAACTACTGCTACAATGGATCCACCAACAGGTGAGGAGAAAAAGCAGGGAAGGGTCACCTTGTGACCCTGTTTTTCTTTCCAAAATGTCAAACCTGATACATAAAATTCACACACATTGTGGTGAGGTTTTCATTCCCTGTGGGATGCATCAGTTACAGGTAAAATGAAGTTAAAGCCCACCACCTCCCCTTAGCCTTGAAAATGTTGGTAACAAATTCAAACAACAAAGTTGGACAGTGACTACAAGCAACTGTGCTAATTTGATTTAGAGGATTAGTTTGCTGAGCAGCAGAGCTGTGGTAGCTACTCATATATGGGTTTTTTGCCTGCCCCAAATGAGAAGAAACCCCACCTTTGGAAGGTTAAACTGACGTGGTTTAAACCAGCAATAGATTGGGGCAGGAGTTTGCATTCCAAGTTATGTAGCTCAGGTGATGAACGGCTAGTTAATGTACAACTGCAGTTCATCCCAGACCATGCCATATCTTCACTCAACACAATTAACCGGGCTCTGACTGCTTTCCTCCCTGTCTCCCATGCCTGCCACAGGTTTGTGAGGACAGCAATCCCATTCACACAGGAACCCCAGCGGGACAAGCCAGCCAATGTTCAGCCATATTACCTCTATGGATCCAAGGTCAGTAAATGAGCCACAACAGCCAGAAGGGGTGGACGTGGGAAGCATTTATTTAGGAAGAAAAAAATGCAAGAACTAGTTCATTAGCAGAATGGTAGGTGCAAGTTTGCACGGTCACATTGCTGTGTGCAACCAAAAAGCCATGCAAAAAGCAGATGTAGTGTGCTTTTGCTATTGCTTTCCCATATTATTCTCCATAACATGCCTATGTTAGGGGAAGCTGACACTCCTCTGTGCTTAGTGCTGACATTGAGACCAAGTCACATTCATCTAAATGCACAGAGATGAGAGGAGAACAAGTTGGACTTCCAAAGCAGTGTTCCTCCCTGAGGAAGGTAGCACTTTAGGAATCCCATTTGTAGTTCAAAGTGGGAATTACTAAAATACTTGTGTGTGCAAATACAGACTACTTAATACTGACAAAAAGCTCTTTTGTCAGGCTTCAATGAGTGTTTATACAGGCGTTACCAGGGCTCAGGGTGTGATGCTAATAGAGGATCACTCAAGTGTGAAAGTACTTGAGTGAAGTTTATTTTTTGTGCATGTAGATTGATGACTTTGAAGTGAACCTACAGCACTGATGCAGATGAGCTAATGACACCACAGTCAGCTCAGCCTGGACCTTCCCAGAGAGATGACTTAATTTCTTTTGAAAAACTCTCAGCAAATGAGAGTGTTTTGTCACTTGACAAAAATCTTTTTCCTGTGACCAATGTTACTGTCTCATGTAATACCTTAGGACAAACAGCCCCCGTGGACACACAGACAGTCTTGTTGGCAAGAGCTGGGAAAGAGTAACACAACCAAGCCTCTAAGCAGGGTCTCCCTTTATTTTGCTCTCAAGAAAGGCCATGCTGTGGCAAGATGGCCCTTTTATCATCGCTTTTTTTATAGGAAAAAAAGCAGTGGGGGGATCTATATAGACTCTCACTCATGAAACTGGAGCTCCTCATTAGCACAGTGGTCATGGGGACTTCCAGAAGCTCCTCTCTCAGTCCATCATTCAGTGGCCCCTCTGGTGAGCTGCTCCCTTCACCTGCTTCTTCGGGGTTGGCATTGGGATGCTTCAGCCTCGCAGCCTGGTGGCAGCGTCCTGACCAGAACTGCAGGCAGCCATAGGCCAGGAGAGCAATGAAGCAGAGGAGTAGCAGGCTGCTCACCATCCACATGGAGGGGGTAGGTTCATGCTTATTGCTGCCAAAACCCAGGGGTGGTTTGTCCAGAGTGTGAAAGGTGGTGCAGTGGTTGCTGGAGGGATAAGAGTTCTTGCATGTGATGCAGAGGACATAGATGGTGGATGGCGTGAGTCGGTGGAGGACAAGGGAGCTGAGGGGGTGAGGAACTCGCTCCTCACGGTGGAAGTTTTGTCGTAAATAGCCTGCAAAGACGCTGTTCCAGTTGGGGCGGTACATGACGTGGTAGTAGTTCTCTGGACAGGGGTTGTTCATGGCCCAGGAGACTGTGGCACTGGTGTAAGTGATGTTGTGCACTTCAATGTTCATTGTGCAGCTGAAACCAGATGCAGGGAGAGGCTGAGTTTACCAATTTGTGTACAGGCTCAAAAGCCACTGACATCACTGAAGTCTTTCCACAAGCTTTACTGGCCCTCAGATTGGACTCAGGACTATGCCTGTCTATCTTAGATTAGATGCTAGGTCTTAGATGACTGTAATTACAAAAGATGAATCCTGCTGATGCCCAGACTACTGTATCATCCTGGCCCGTAACAAAAAAAAAAACCAAACAACTGGGACATAGGGTACAGTTCATGCTTTAGTTAGACTTTTTTTTAAATCTCTGACTGGTGGTCTTTATAAGAAGCTTTTTGATCTTTTCTGTTTCCCATGAAATAGAAAGGATACCGCAACTATGATTAACATAAACTGATCATTGCACTAGCTCCACCTTGCCTTATGAGACTGCCAGTAGATATTTTTATTTTACGCCTAAATGCCATTTTAAAAGCTGCATTATGAGTAATTCACTGGTTTAAGTTGTTGCTGCATTTTCTGTACCTTACTTGTTGCTTAGCAGAGTATAAACTCTTTCTGTTCCTGGAGCATCTCACTTTGTAGTGTCAGGGTCTTAAATGTGAAATCTGAAGGTTGGTGATACATAAAATCAGTGCCTTTAGGGAAATACAAATATATGAATAATAAATACAAAGCTCTCCCCTAGATTAAAGACACTGACAACTATCAAATTACTGTTTAGGAACAGCAACAAATCACTTCAGTACATCGTTCCTTTAGATCCCCAAAGTGCTCGCTGAGCTTTGCAGGGTTCTTTCTTTCAACTGGCCAAGTGCTCTGACCAAGAGCTGCATGCAGTAAAACCAGTTACTTTTTTGCCTTCTTCCTCTCTTTTATTACAACTAACTTTCCTTTAATTCAGTCAAAAATCAGTTCATCTTAACGACCATTTTAACCATTCTCACACAAAGAGCAGAACAGCACATGCACCCATCACTGAGCCCTCCCACAGCCGCAGGCAGCCGCTTACCTCCCTGGGCCGGTCTGCAGTGGCCTGTCAGTGCTGGTGAGCAGTGTAGCCACAGGCAGGCAGCACCTTCCCCTCTTCCCTCCGCTCACCTCCCTCCTGCCTCTGCTAAATCCCTTCCCTGTGTGCTGTCTTGTATTATACCCGTCTGGGACTCCGTCATCTCTCACCATAGCAACCAATAAGAAAGGATGGGCGGCATCTTCGAGTGATTTGGGAGTGTTATCCCTAAAAGCTTCTGCTTGGGAGAAGTATGTGTCTCTGAGGTAGAAAAAAAAGAATAAGCCAGGTAGTTTTGTTTGCTAGCTTGAGTTGGTTGGGGTTTTCTATTTTTTCCCTTATCCACAGTCCCCCAGCAAGACCATCACTGCATCCCAGCAGATCTGGACACATTGGCACATGGTATGAAATCTAGGATCCTGGACTGCAGTATACATTGAATAGTTCAGCACTCAGGGGATTTGTTTTTAATTATATGATTTTTTGCACATTTAAAGTAGAAAGACTTAAGCCAAAATATGTTTGAGGAACCTTCCCAGAAGAAATACTGGTCCCAGGTCTGGAGTTGCTCATTCCATGTCATTCCTGGAAATGTGCTTGCAATGTTTCAAAGATAATCCAAGTATCAACAGTGATGGGATAATAAAAACTCCATCAGGAGGGGCTATTACAAGCCTAGGGAGTATGTGTAACCCTTGCTTTTGATTTACGTTTTGCAGTTCTGGATGTTTTGGGTTTGTCTTCCAAGATCTGTGTTCCCTCGTGTCTCTGTGAGTGAGCTGCAGCTGCCAGCAAGCTGAAGATTGGGAGGAGAGATGAAAATAATTATGGGCAGAAATGGAAATGAAAGTGCTCCCAGGTGGCTTCCTGCCTTTTACATGTCTCAGTCCTGCCTATAAGAGCAGGGGGATAGAGAGTTCTTAGCTGGTCCCATGTTGTGAGTAAAGTTCATCCTTGCCTGCACAGAGAGAGCTGAGGATTCAAATCCATGCTTCAGAAAGGTGGATTACACAAGGTGGTAATGTTTTCACGAGAGAATTTTCTCATGGTGTTTGGGTTGTTGAGTTTATCAGTGTTCACAGTTGCTTCAAATTAAATTTCAGTTGTTCACAAATAAGATGTTTTAGCAGGAAGAAACAGAAGAAAATGGGAATAGTTGGACTGGGCCAGCAAATGGTCCTGCTGACCTTTTTGCATGCCACGGTCAATACCACTAGCTCAAAGGAAACCATAGCAAAGCTTTCAGTGGTGTTGGTAGTACCTGCTCCCAAAAACAAGCTTATGCAGTTTATGCTGATGATGAGCTTGAAATTCTCATTTCCCAGAATGAGAAGCTGCCAAATCCCTGCCAGTGCCAGGACTGCTCCAGCACTGGTGTTACCTATATCTGCAGGTAGACTCAGCTGTGGCCCTGCTTGGAATACCTCACTCCTCATGGTAGGATGCAAACAGCAGGTGTGCTCCAGTGACCAGCAGAAACTGAGCTATTTTCTCTCATTCAGCCACTTATAAAACACAGCATGTTGCCAAGTCTTTAACAAAGAAGCTGCAAAATTACCAGCAACCTACTACTTACTGCTCATACTACTTCTTAGCTCTGAAAATGCTCTAGATTGGGCTTCATTTATGTATTTTCATGAATGCTTCTGTTTTTATTGGCACTGCTGGGCCTAAGGTCACGCCAGACTCGCTGGAAATCCCAGTTTCCCTTTCCCTGGTTGAATTTGCTCCCTTTTTTTTAACAAGTGTGCAGGCAGATGTAACCTGAAGGACAGTGTATGCTGCCAGCGCTTGTAAAAATAGTTATGGCTTGTGAATGGGATGAAGCCACTCTATCTTCTGCTGCTGTGTCTGCAGCAACAACACAAAGGTGTTGAGGAGTTGCAGTTTCTTCAGGAAATGTTGGCAGCGGGGGCTGCTGACCCCCTCCAACCAACAGTGGCCATTGGCTTGTTGTAAATGATAGCAGTGTGTACAGTCCCTGAAAATCAGTAGTTGGTATAGTGGGCATTATGCTGAGACACAGAATGTACACAGCTGCAGTTTCAATACAGTATATAAACATGCCTGCTGCATTGCCCATGTCCTGTCTATTCCAACCAGGGAAGAGGTTGGGGATTTTTTCATTAAAATCCTAGCAGCTGGCTGATAGAGCTGAATATGGTAAAAGCTTTATAAAGAGAATGAAGGTTGCTTGTGGCAGAGGAAAGAATCAGGCCATATTCAGGCTACTTGACTTAAGAGACCCTTCTCTGACTGTTCTGGTCAGAATTGTTTTTCATTTTCTAAGGCACCGTCTCAGCTGTTGCACTGAAGTTAGGTTGACTGGGAGCCTGGACTAGTCTTGGACTGTGTGCAAGTCCTTTTTGTCTCCCAAGTATATTCCTCTTTTGTTAGCTCTTCATTTATCCAAGGGGGTTCTGGAAAAAACAGTATTATCTGTCTGTTATCTCTCTCTCTGAACCATTTTATCAGATAAAACTCTCCATGCCTTCCTTCAGGTGAGCTCATACAAGTCTGAGTGATGGCCAACAACAAGCTCAAAAACATGGGAATGGCAACTGGGTTTTCTTTTGCTTCATTTGCTGGCAAATCTGCTCCAGAGGATCCCTAGTAACTCCTGAGCTCCTAAAGCAACATGAGGGTCTTGTTTTCCCCATGTGCTCCCAAGTACAGATGGCTGTCCCTAAGACCCTGGCACAGGGTAAGACACTTGGGCTCTGTGGGGCAGCATGGGATTCTGTCCCATGCGGCAAATCTCAGCCTGCCTGCACTCTCAGCCCCCAGACCTGCCTGTCTGGCCCCAAACCAAAGGTGGGGCAACCTCTGCAGTTTCTTTGGCAGCTACTGCTCCCAGGAGGCGGTGAGATCGGGGGCTTTACTCTGGTTCTATGAGAGGGTGGAAGCAGCTGCCCAGTGTGGGGGAGTGAACCGTGCTGTGCAGCCAGCTTGTACCTTCTGTTTTGTCTTAAAATATCCACTGGTGTCATTTTTACATCCTACAGTCTTTACCCCAAGCTGTGTATCTCACCCTTAAATGGAGTTATATTTTTAATTGCTGGCAGAGTATTATTATTAGACACAAGCCTGCTGCTAATGCGCTGTGTGGCTCTGCAGAGAGCTCGATAAACCTACCTCATCATGAAGACAGGCAGGGATGAATCATCCTGCTCATCTGCAGCCAGTGCAGGTCCTAAAATGTGCCTTCTCCCACTCGGGCTTATTACTGAGACCCTGACTTGATGGAAAAGCCTGCTTGAAAGCTGCTCTCCAGCCCCATTATTCCACAGAGAGCTGAGGGAATGCTCTGAGATGGGTGGCTGCGTGGCCACTCACTGCCAGTACACTGAAATGTCAGACCTATTACAGGGAAAATCTGATCAGCTGCTCCACAACTGAGTACCAGTGGTAGCTCATGTCAGGGGACCGTGGCATGTTCGCAGACAGACCTTTCTCCTAGCCATGAATGCAAGGCAGCTTCCAAAAATGAATGTGGATTCACAAGTCCACTGAAATGGCAATACTATCCAATATTTAGTTCCTCCTCTAGTATGGATGAGCCACCACCTCTGTGCTAACTAGGGGGAAATAACAGGGTAAAGGAGCCTATGGGGAGGCATGAAAGGAAGGTGCAAGGAGCCATCTCGGGGCTGTCAGGATCACCTCTGAAGTATGGCACTTTCTGGAGATGCCTAGGGCATTGCAAAAGCCACAGCAACAAAACACCACAAGAGCATGGCTGGGCTGGGGCCACAGCAGTTACTGGCTTCCCTCTGGGCTGATCATGTTGGCCATTTGGCAAGTGTTCCAGGCTTAGCATTACCTGGTGCTTAAACAGACACACTTTTCAAAACATAAACTCTTGCTGTTTTTCACATGCATCAGTGTACATATCTAGTGGCTTTGGATCAGTCTCTACCAGATTTCTAAAGACTTGGTTATCTAAGGATGCAGATAGAAGCCTAAGCAGGATGCTCAAACACCATTTTCTTAACAGAAGTTGGCATCCAAGGAGCTTTGGAAGTTGGCATCTGTCTGCCTGAATGATTTTTAAACTCTGGCCCCTACTTATTCATGGTCCTTTTGTTTAGTTTTGGTGGGAGAGAAAGCTTATGCTTGTTGGGATTGAATGCACTAGAGCCTTCAAGGTGGCCTTTCTGTACATGACAGTGTTAAAGGGTTTTTTCCCTACCAGGAGAAGGAAGAAAAATTATATTTTGCAGGAAATAGGGGAATTTCTAACTGTGTCTTCTTTTTGCTAGCTCTTTCAAAGAGCACCTAGGAATTATAGTAGGCGGTAAGCTGCTGGACCAGAGCAGTGGGGCTGTAACAAAATGAGTGATAATAAATTAATTAAAGGAACTGACAAGTCATTGAAAGCACAATCAGTACGTCAGTCTGATGAAATTCTATATCCGAGAGCAAAAGATAATACTTCTCCAATTCCTAGCAAATTACTTCACTTTGTAACTCAGTAGTAGCTCAAATGAAGTGTTAAAGTAAATCTTGAGGACGCGAGTCAGAACTGGGGGACAACTGAAGCCTTAAGTTCTATTGCAGTTGCTGGGAGCAGCGGTGTTGGAGGATAGGCAACATTTTCTCCTGTTCTGCTACTTCAGCACTTGCTCCCTTTCACCCTAAGCTATTAAGTGGCTACTCCCTTGGCTCTGGGAAGGAAAAGGAAGGGAAAAGAAGGGAATCCCTGTAGCATGGGGTCTGCAGTATCTGCAGGGAAGCGAGCTCCCTGCTGCAGGAAGATGCAGTAGGTCTCTGGTAGGCACCATTCACATGAGAGGCAAAGTCAGCCTTGCATTGTGCTTTGGGGATACAGTTTAACTTGTTTTCTTATCCTTGTTTAAGAAGGATCTTTTGGTGTGATGCAGGGGTTTGTCTGTGTTTTGCTAGAAGGAGCACTGTGATGCCAGGATCATAGAATGTGCTTTTTTGCTGTTTATGGAGGCTGAAGTTATAGATATTCTGGAGGGAGGCTGCAGCCCTTCTCTGCTGGGCTGAATCATGATGCCAACACTTCTGTTGCAGAGCCTGAGCTCAACATGCAGTATCTCAGCTAAATCTGACTTTCAGTATGTTTTGCAGATCACACAAGTGAATTAATTCCCCCTACTTCTGTCTCCCTCACACCAAATGGATCCTACCAGTGTTTCAGTGATAAAACATTGCAGCAATTTCCACGTTTCTGAGATTACACTGAAAGAGTACATTCCTGGAAATTACTTTCTGGTTTTTGCTGCTAAAAATTCTGGGGAGGTCAGAGCCCTGGGTACTATTCTCCCTAGGCCAGGGTTAGAATCTTGCTGTATTCACAGTCCTGTGGAGATATCTGTTAAGCACAGAGACTGAAGTAGAGCTTTGCAGGATGCAAGAAGGATCTTTTATTTGTATCTTCCAACTGCTCTTAATCTCGAATGCTGCAGTTCCTATTTTCTTAATAAGCATCATTTAAAGCAAGTGCTTGTAGGAAAAAAAATCTGTCTGGTTACCTGTATACAAAGCTTTTAGTTTTATCAGAGAGTAATTTGGGTTTGAAGAGGCTAAGCGCTAGTGAATCAATTGGGAATGTATGGGAGAGTAAATTGTCTAGGAAATTAATGTGGAGTTGCTATATAGAAGGATAATAAACCTTGTGATGTGACAGTGTGTTGAGATTATAATATATCTGACTATGTAGGAAGAAAAGCAATCTTTGCCACAAAAAAAGTAAAATAAATGGGAATTGTCATGGGTATTACTATTTCTCCTCTTCCTTAAAAAATATTTGAAGTGATGGAACCTAATACTATGATAAGAGAATTACTTATAGGTCTGGTAAATGCTCCTATCTAACTGTCATTGTTCTTCTAATTTCTCAGCCTCTCAACATTGCCTACAGTCACATCTACAGCTCGTACCGCAATTTTGTGGGGCCACCTCATTTCAAGACAATCTGCAGGCTTCTTGGCTATCAAGGCATCGCAGTGGTCATGGAAGAGCTGTTGAAGATCGTCAAGAGCCTGGTAATTCTGAGCCTAACTTTGGCAATGGAGAAACCTCGATGCCTTAAAAGTCACAGGTTGGACAGTCAACCTGGGCTTTGGGTTCAGGGTGTTCATATCTGGGCACCTTCACATCCCTTGATCCATGCTGAAACACTTGTATTAATGGTCTGGTCAGATTTTCACCACTGCAGAGGAATCCCACTGATTCATGTGGGATGATGAAGTGTTTCCACCATTTCAAGTGTTAACTGTGATCAGACACCTACATCTGGGGGTGATGGGGCTGGCATGCTGCTTTGCTAAAACCACTGGGAAGTGATCAGGTGGGACAAGGCACTCATGGTCCCTCAGCACTGCCCATGCTGCAGTCTGGGAGACCTTCAAGACATGCTTGTGCTCAGCAGTAACACAAGAGCACTTTGTCTCATCACCTTGTGATACCCCTGTACAGCTGCAGTATGGTAGAGAGCAGGCAACAAAACTGATGAAACCAGTTTCTGAGTCTTTATAATAGAATTCCTGCTATAGGTAAGTCCTTATTCAAGCTGTACTGTCTTGTTTTGGTTACTGTCAACTAATTTGTGTCACTTAATTGAAAATGCTGTAGCTGGTGTGTGAGGTCAGACAGCATTCAGCACAAAGACAAAGATTTTATCTTCAGCTAAATAGTGTTTAGCACATAATCCCATATAATATATGCACAGGATGCAGGTGTATAACTCCAAGTGATAGCAAGTGCTTTTCGCTAAGAAATATGTTTTGCTCTTGTCCATATTAGTCCAAAACAACAGATCTGCAGAAACTTGTTCTACATGCACATAAATTCTTTTTTAAACTCTTGAGTATCTAGTGATTGCTCCTCAGGTGAAAGGAGCATTTCCTGTGCTGGGGAATGACTCCTTTAGCAGCTCTAGTGAAATGCTTTTTTGAGTCAGGAGCACAAGTTCAGCTGGATCTAAGACTGAGCCTTGTTTGGATGTCAGCTGCAAACAATGCAAACACGGCAAGCTGTGTTTTGAAGTTCAAAATCCATGCAGCTGTGATTTATTATTTCGAAGGAAGATGTAAAAGCTCTCTAACTACATACACTTTGGCTGAGTTTTATATTTCAGTGAAATCCAAATTAAGCAAGTTCTTCTTGGACTCCAGCTGAAGTTTCATCCTGTGCTGTCAGATGTGGAACTGTCCACAATTATCCTCCTTCAAAACCAATATCAGGAGAAGCCATCAATCCAGATTAAGCTCCTTTTGTCTCTGACAGCTACAAGGCACCATCCTGCAGTATGTGAAGACTCTGATCGAAGTAATGCCCAAGATATGCCGCTTGCCAAGACATGAATATGGCTCTCCAGGTGGGTGCTACATAAGCATTTATGTTGGTGCAGCATTTAGTCAGGCGCACACCAGTTACTAAACAAGGTTTGACACCAAACATGCCAGTGCAATGTGCAGCCAGGCTTGCTAAGACACACTTTCAGCTGCTTTGCTATTGACATTGGAACATGCATAGTAAACTTTTCCAGGAAATCTGTTGGAAATTTCCATTTGAACACACAGATGGGTGATACAGGAATGTTTTTCTGGTAGATTCTGTTTTGTTTTCAGGATTTTGTAAGCTTTTGTTATTGTGATTTCACTAATATTTTTCAAAAGCTCTGCTTAGTTGACACAAAGATTTTTTGCAGCATGACTGCAGTCTGCCATTGAGCTGTGTGGGGAAGCTCTGTCTGGCATACGTGAGCTAGCACCAAGACATCTGTTACAGTCTTGAATCTCTTTTTTCCTCTGATGAGGAAATCCAAGGACTTCATATGAATTACTTCCTACTTCCCAAGGTTTACTGAAAGAAGGACAAGGCACTGCCTTCCCTGATCCCAGTCTCCATCTATCCATTTAACAGTTTCAGCTTACAATTTGTGATTAAGGAAATATCACACACCAATTGTCTTTTTATCCAAGCTATTGGAGGGTGATTCTACTCTCACTTTCCTAACTATCCTTCCTTGCCTTTTAAGGAATCCTGGAGTTTTTCCACCATCAGCTGAAAGACATTATTGAGTATGCAGAGCTGAAGACTGATGTGTTCCAGAGCCTCAGAGAAGTGGGCAATGCCATTCTCTTCTGCCTCCTTATCGAGCAGGCTTTGGTAAGGCAAAACCCCCTGCACCAACAGATTGTACTTGAAATTGCCAGCTCAAGACTATAAGTGGAAATAGGTTCTCCAGCAGAAGAGTTTGGGAAATGTTACCTTCCAGCTTCTCATGTGCTCACGGTCTCTCTGGGGCCGTGTTATTGGGGTCTGTTGGGCATGTCTATGGGGATGGTGTGTATTGGCGCTTGGTCACTGACATCTGGGACTGCTGAAGGAGAATCTGAATACTGGAAGATCTAGATGTAATTCTTGGACCCAAAGCTATCCCTTGTTCATCCTTCTCAGAAATAAAACTATCTGGAGCTTAATTCTAGATTGTAAGCTCTCTGGGGCAGAGATCAATACTTTTTTTATACATGTATTTGTACAGTGAGAAGTAGATTTGAGCCCTGTGCTCTTTTGAAGTGTCAGTGCAATGAAAAAAACCCCACAGATTAATTCTAATGGAGATAAGGATAAAGCAATACAACAGGAAGGAAATCTCAGAAGAGCTGATGATGTATTTCCTATGAGTTATCTTCATTGAAAACTTAGCTGGAGTGACAACTTGGTATTGCCCCAGCACAAGAGTTTTGCATGTGCACAAGTCTCTCAGCCTCTCAGCTCATGTGATGCACTTTCTGTTATGGGGCAAAGGCCATAACTGAGTGCCACATGTCTTCTTAGCTTCTAGTTTTTCCACACAACAAACTTACTTTGTAAACAATTTCTCTCACATTTTGGCCTAGAGCCAACTGAGGAGTGTCAAACAATACTATTTTCCATTAAAAATGCATATTTCATGTCTTTAGTAGTTTTGGCAGGGTTGTTTCAGTTTCTCCAGGAATATTTCAGGAAGACTTTCCTAGCATAAGATGGGATTTCCAAGCAAAGCTAGAAAGTTTTGTTCGGAGCAAAACCAGAAGGAATTGAAAGACTGCAAGTTTCATCCAACCATAGAGCACAGGGAAAACTGCAAACCTCTGCATGTCCTCAAAATGGATATTCCTACCCTTGCCTTTGCATTTTAACCACAGATATAGAGACTTTTAGTTCCTGATACAGTGTATCAAACACATTCAGTGAGTAGTATTTGCATAACATTAAGAAAACTAGAGATGTGTATCACCTAGTAGTTTGGCATTATTTTACAGAATGACTGGAGTTGCCAACTATACCCTGGCAGTTTCTGTTCCTTTTGTGGCTTTGTCACTGTTTTCTGCTGTTCTCAGTGTTGGATTTTATGCTGGATGTATTGGTTTGCCTTTTCTGCCCCATTTTTAAATGGATACTTAAGGGACACATGGTGGTTTCTTTTAGATAATCCTTCATTTTAGTGCAAAATATTCCTTCAGTCCCAGGAGCTGTATATCAGCAATATACTGGTATTTTTAGAATAGCAGAAAATAAAGACAGAATTTAGGGGTCCCTTTAGGAAGGCTGCCCATCAAAGTCCATATCTGCCCATTTTCCATGCCAGACAGTCTCTCCCTCTCTGATCCCCTATTTTTCCACAAAGAAATAGATTCAAAAGATAAAGCTATTTTGCCCACAGTGAGCACTGGTTCTTCACTTGCTAGAAAATGTTTGATGTGTAGAGCCATCATGAAACGAGATTTTCCCTCTAATGGATCTCTTATGCAGCAGAGACAATTGCTTTTATGATGCAGTTATCTTCATAGCTGTCAGAATGATCTAAGGCTGGTGGTATTTGCTGGCAGAGACTGTTCTAGTGAAGATGCGCAGTCTGCTCCATTTTACCTCTTTTTTATTGTCTCAATTTGAGGAATGAGGGGTTGCTTGGGACTAAAATTCTAAGCCTAATTCTTACTCTCAGATATTGGGCCTTGGGGAGGAGATCTGTTAATAACATGACTAACTTTTGGGACAGATATCAGGTGAATGCAGGCTGCAAATGGTGAAGACACTATCTTTATCAGAGGGAAACAATGAAAGAACATTCATCTAGGAATAAATAGCATTTGCAAAAAAAAAAAAAAAAAAGTGACAGGCACACTCTGTTAGCACCAGCATCTCTCTGCCCATGGAGGGACCCTGGACTGTTCGTGCCCCTCCAGCACTGTGTCACAAACTGCACTCCCACAAACTCGCTCTCATCCCAGCATCTATGCGCCAGTACAGCCTCCTGCAGCTTCATGCTACACTGTCCTCTCTGCCTTGGCTGGAAGGTGGGGTATCCACCTGTGTATCCCAAGCAGACCCAGCCAAGTCATTCCATCTGGTCCCCAAATATCTTTTGCTGCGCTGTCATGACCTGTTTTCGAGTGTGTCTAAATCTCTACAATAAGCTCAGAGCTAAAAGCATGTCCTAGAACTGGACTTTTTGTAGGAGCAAACTAATGCCTTGTTGTGACGCAATGCCTCTGTGTTAAACAGCTTTGGTTTCCTTGCTGCTGTTTGCCATTGCAGACTCGTATACAATGTATTGTCAGCCATCGCTCCTCAGTCTCCACCTGCCTATTTCTAGGCTTCTCCTCCTTGTGCATCTGTGTTTGGGATTATTTTTTTCTCAAGTGCATTGGCATGCATTCTCTCAGGTGGCATCTCATGATGTTATTCCTATCTGGACTTCTGTATTATTCTTCCTGGTGCCTAGACCAGTGTGATTCTGGTCTGATAGCCCTGACCAAGAACACCATATGAACAACCAATTAATTTCAGGCCAACATATTATGTACCTATTTGCAACAGAGCCATGTGTCAGTATATTTTACATGTACCCATCCTAATATATAACTAAGTCAAAGCATAATTTCCACCTGGGCACTCTGTAAAAATAAATAACAGGAATTCATCAGGATAAGATGAAACCGAAACCTCTGTGTTCTTTATCTCCTCTTACTTGCAGTGCTAGTGAGTGAGTCAGAAAATTTATATAAAGCTCTGGTCTTGTACAGACAGGAAGTAACTTATATGAGTTAAGGAAACTTCCTGGCTAAGGCAAGAGGTATTTCTTCCAGTTTTAGTTCATTTAGGTTCAAACCATTGGAGTTACTACTGAGCTGGGTTGCATTTGAATAGGTGCCATAGACATGAATTGTTGTAGCGTTGCCCAGGCCCCTGAGCCATTCACTCAACCCCTATAGCTATTTTTTAACTTACTTTATCTCTCTTTCTTCCTGCCTCAGTCCCAGGAAGAAGTTTGTGATTTGCTGCATGCTGCTCCCTTCCAAAATATTTTGCCCAGGGTCTACATCAAAGGTAAGAAGCTGAGAGGGAAGCAGTGGACAGACTTGGAGGTCTCTGCCCGGAAGCTGCTTCTCTCCCATTTCTGCTGAGGATTAGTTCTGGCCCTGCTTCCCCCTTGAAACAGATAAGTGGATACAGCCAAAGGTCAGGTGGATACAAATGCCAAGGGTGCATTTTCTGTAGCCTAGTTACAGGCTGAAACCTTGGAAGTCAGCTTGGGGGTTCCCTTAAGGTTTTATGGCTGTTTCACAGCCTCTTCGGAGAATGACAGCATGAAATGTCCATCTCAATAGGAGTGGTCAGTAACAGGGACATGCTTTTGGACATGTATGATTAAGCTGCTGCTGAGACTGCAATTGCACATCCCTCCCTTCTCTGCATCACCAGTTCCCTCATTTGCTGTCGGTTTGGCTCACTGATCCAAAGGCTCGTTGGATGGTTGCTGGGGGGCAGCTCTGAGCAAACTTGGTGAAAATTGCGGGTCTCCACTTCCTCCTCTCATTTCACTGTTTGCTGCTCGCTTGACAGAAGGAGAACGCTTGGAGGTGCGCATGAAGCGTCTCGAAGCCAAGTATGCCCCACTTCACCTGGTTCCCTTAATAGAGAGGCTGGGCACTCCGCAGGTAAGGATATCATTGAAAGGGATGGCTGTTGGAAATTCATAGCAGTCCCCAGATGGCCTGTTTGGCCTTGGGAAAGTGAATTTTTTTTTTTCCTTCAAAAGGTCAATTGAACAAGAAAATAAGAATTCTTGCCCTAGCAGACACTTTGAAAGGAAATCTGTGAGTGGGTCCAGAGATAGTGTGTTGCTACCTGATCTGGAGAGTTGGTGGGGAGCTCTAAGGAAAGCGTGCTAGAAGACAGCTCTGAATAAGGACAACTCTGAAAAACTCTTCTCCATTTTAAAAAGATGGAAAGTTGCTGTGGTGGTATGAGGGGAAATTTTGCATGGCTGTCCCTGACTTAATCCATTGCCATCACTTTTGGGGATCCCCATTTAGAGCTGCAGTGTGGTCCATTTTTAAGCTCATCCCTGTCAAGGAATACATCTGAGAATGGTTTCCCTCCTAGCACATGCTTAGAGCTTCAGCACATGCTTAAAATTACAGCTCCATTAAGTGTCTTCTTGAGGGGGGTCTCAGCTTGGAAAACATCTCTTGTGCAGAAATTGAGTACTGTTACAAGTATCTCTGTAGACTGATCAATGCGAAATTGGAGCTCCATTGATATCGATAGCTAAACTTCCACTGCCTACTTAGTGGGATTGATGGGATAAAACTCATTCAAAGTATTAAACAAATCAACACCTTTTTTTTTCTGTAAAGTACTGCTGAGGAAATGGAATGAACACACAGTTGTATGAGGTGACAGATCTATGGCAGGCAGAAAGTTGTTGATTTTTTTCTTGTTTTTCTGATGGATCAAGGACTTATTGAACATCGCTTCATTGGAAATTATATGAAACAAAGAAATTGGCTGGATAACTGAGGGCTTTGTTTTACTTTGTAGACACTTTTCTCACTTTCCATTGATTTCCTTTTAAAGGAGACACTCGAGAAAAAGAACTCACCTCTGTGTTTTTGTGTCTTTGTGTTGGTCTCTCTCACTCTTCTTCTTTCCATGCAAAATCATCATTGAAATCTGCTATTAGAGTCCACTTGTTGCTTATCTCTACCATAGTTATGATGATGATGAAAACAAAAGGTATTTCATGTTCTGCTAAAAAATAATTTTTCTGCAAACTGTTCCCATATTCATTACACAGGCACAGTCGAGTACCAAATCTTTTTTGAGCTCAGATGTAAATGAACACAAGAGTCCCTTGCTATAGGTGCCTCCATAGCTTCTAAGCTTGCTCCTTATGCAGTTTTGGACATGCATTTTGGAAATGCAGTTTTGGACACAGGCCATACAGGATTTCTTCCTGCAGAATGCATAAGTGCCTTTTAGCAATTATCCAGAATCTGAGCAGAAGTTGCCTGCTAGATGCCTCCCCTAGAAGATGGCCCTATGCATTTCATGTAATTACATGCTGTGAAGGGGCTGAGCCAGAGGCTGCGGTAGTTAGTGGGTCTTTGCAGGCTTTGGGTACAGTTCTTGCAAGCTTGCTAGTTAACAAGCTGTAAAAGAGGTATGCATGGCTGGATTTGTGCAATGGCAAGAAAACTGTTAGTGATTGTTGTAAATAATTGTTTTGCATTGGGAATCCAAAACCAGCTATTTAATAGGTGATTCATAAAGAACCAGGGGGGTCAAAGTGGTTTATTAAAGGAATCCTCTCCCTTTTAATGCTGATCATAGGGATAGTTAGTAAGAGATTTTCAAAAGTGCTTGGTCAGTCTGATTTTCTTCACTGGAAATAACACGAGCCTTTCCTTTTGAAGACAGTGACAGTAATTGAGCCAGAACAGTGGCATCATTTGACAATTTATCTCCAGAGTATAAGATCATTGGACTAGTTGGTTCTCAAAAGTACCTGTTCTATCACTATATCTTAGCAAGAAGTAATGCTAACACATAATTTATATTTGAAATGGCTTTATTTCTACATGTCCCCATTTTGCCATCGTAAACTAGTATGTGCAGATGCTGGTCTGTACCTCTTAAGAGCTTGGAGCAAGTGAGGAGAGAGAATGTGTACAGCCTTTTAGCTATAAAAACAAGCTGGATAAAATAAATATTTACTTGCTAAGCAAACATATGCAAGTACATGCCATGAAACCAGTGATTTCATTCCTGCATTTATCAGATCTAGAGATCCCAGACCAAATCTGGCCTCTGCACAACAATACAGCTTTCCCTTGATATTTGCTATTAGTTAAAGATTAATTGATCTGAAGTTCCCAGAACATTCCTGAAATTGGGGCACAAGCTGAAATTATGATACTTCTAATTTCAATAGCCACCAAACTAAAAATGGTTTGTGTTACTGCCAGCATAATCCAACAGGAAAGGGGATGGGCAGGCACATTTATCGAGGTTTTTTTTAGAGTGGAATAAAGACAACCCAAGTAAATCAAGCACAGTTCATGTCTGGCCAGGAACTGTGCCTGTCTCTTCTACCAGATGCTTTGAGTCCCCGTCATAGTTCTGATCAGGATGATGTTTTTATAGGAATTACAGAGACAGCTGGAAATGGAGCAAATGCTTAAAAAATACTTAAAGCTCCAGCAAGTCCTCTGGGATAGGCAGGGGATCAATGAATGTCATGCTTGCTCTGCGTGCTTCTGCCAAAGTGGTGAGAGGAGTAAAAGGCTCTGCCTGTGGGTTCGGGGACTGTGGCAGCTGCTTATCTGCCAGGGTGAGCACGGCAGAGCTGGAGCCTTCCACAGCCACGGGCATGACTCACAGCACTCAGCTCCCATTTCCTGTGCTATTTTTGGCAGTGCTGCAAAGTGAAGTCGGTAATGCCCTGGAAATGGGGCAGAGGATACCGGGGCAGTAAGCAAACTCCACACTTGTGCCCCAGCCCTACTCAGTGAGCTCAATGGGGTTAGTGCTTCTATGCCAGGGTGAGGCCCTACTTGCTTATTTAAAACTCCCCTTTTTTTTTTTTTTGTTTTTTCTCCAGGGGAGTAGTGGGGCTGAAATTAAGTAAATTCTCTTAATTTTCCTCTAGTGTAAAAGCCAAATGAACTCCATCCAATGGAGCCATTCCACATTTGTACATGTAAATCTCAGTGGGAATGTCACACAAATTCTCCACACCTGTAAAGCTTCCACATCTGGATAAAAATATTATTTTACTTTCTAATAAACCACAGGTTTTCCAGTATTAAGGTTCCAGTGACTTCTTATCTTTCTTAGAAGTTTTTAATCCTTACTACAAAAGAAATCAAGAAAGCCACAGGCTATATACATTTTAAAGGGATGATGACAATGTCCTGGGAAGTAAAATGTCCCTCTTTTCTCCTTGTTTTTCATAATCTGCATAAATCATGAAATTAAACCCAGTAATGCTGAGTCACACAAATATAACAGCATTAATATGACAGAACAGAGTGCTAGCAAAATTAGGGATCAGTGTTTCTGATCTGAGCTTTGCCTCCAACTTTTGTTTTCAGACATATGTAGTTATTTCCAAAGAGACTTAGGTTGGTGAAATATAATTGAGCACAATATTAAGTCTTCTTCCATTTGAGGGATGAGTATTCTCTGGTGGGGAGTGCCATGGAAGCAGCCATCAGAGGTAAGGTTGAACCTTGCATGGAATGTGGTTTAACTTTGAAAGAGCCAGGGAGACCAGGAAGCAGTAAGTCCAGGAGAGGGTCTGCCTGTATTACATGGTCATTTCTGTTTCTTTGGTTGTCCTCCTCCTCAGCAAATAGCCATCGCCCGGGAAGGTGACTTGCTGACCAAGGAGCGGTTATGTTGCGGGCTGTCCATGTTTGAGGTGATCCTGACGCGAATTAGGAGCTACCTGCAGGACCCAATCTGGCGTGGGCCACCCCCGACAAACGGGGTCATGCACGTGGACGAGTGTGTGGAGTTCCACCGGCTCTGGAGTGCCATGCAGTTTGTGTACTGCATCCCCGTGGGCACCAACGAGTTCACTGCAGAGTGAGTGTCCATCAGCTGGCTCTGATATTGGTGCCACTCACAAGCTAGTGGGGCCAACAAGCCTCCAGGATGCCTGCAGCTACATCAACAGTTTCAGCCAATGCAGAGGGGCAGCGTGGGTCTTTGATAAGAGGATTTTGTTGTGCATGGACATACAGAGATGCCCAGAGAGATTGCTATCTGAAAAGCCAGGGAAAAGAGCAATGTAAAGGGACATGCCCAAGGTGACACACCCAAGGAGCTGGGTAGATTGCCCAACAACACAAGTAAGAGCCTGGGTCCTCATCCATCTTACCCTGTGATGCAACCTGGTGTAATTCTGCACATGTCCTTCTGAGTTTATTTTCTCTAGGTGTATATCTACCTGCTTTCTAGGAGTAGGACTGAATCTGATTTCCCTAGGAATTCACCAAGGAAAGTTCCTGGTGCCATACCAGGACTTCTCTTTCCTAACTCTATCCTGTCATCTCTCCCCACCCACTATCCTCCTTCCAGGCAGTGCTTTGGAGACGGTCTGAACTGGGCAGGTTGTTCTATCATTGTTCTCCTTGGACAGCAACGGCGCTTTGACCTCTTTGACTTCTGCTACCACTTGCTGAAGGTGCAGAGGCAGGATGGGAAGGATGAAATCATAAAAAATGTGGTAAGTTGAAGGGTGAGGTCCCAAAGGACCTGAACCAGCACACTTCTTTCTCCATTTTCTTTATTGCTTTGTCCAAACTCATAAATTACAACCATGCTCAGTGTTAACCTTAGTCAGACTGGACCCACTCACAGTGAGATTTCCATCTGCAGTCTCAGCAGGGAGGCCACGGTTTTAATTGGCTTGACAATCAATTATTTTTTCTTCCAAAGTGTTTCCCTTCTCCCTGGGGTTGGGGAGCTGGAGCTGAGAAGCTGGTATTTCCAGCAACCATCTTATGATCTCAGGGACTTTATCAATAAGCAGCTAGGAGTCTAGATTTTAGAATGGTTAACTTAGGACCACTCACTAACCTTGTTAATGCTCTGTCTTGAGTCATCAAACCCTACAACAAAGTGAGTCACCCATCCCTGGGAGGTGCTAAGTGGAACAGTAACACATACAGCTGCTTCACTTTGGCAGGGGTTACCAGCAGCTGGGCAGAGGTACTGGTACTTTCTCTTCATATACTGTTTTTTTCCCTCACTATTGCTGCAGCCCTTGAAGAAGATGGCCGATAGGATCAGGAAATATCAGATCCTGAACAATGAGATTTTTGCCATCCTGAACAAGTACATGAAGTCGGTGGAAACAGACAGTTCCACGGTGGAACACGTGCGCTGCTTCCAGCCCCCAATCCATCAGTCACTGGCCACTACTTGCTAGTGTGGACACTGACCCTGTGTGGGTTGGGAAGGGAGAAGGGACTGAACCCAGAATAGCTGGGAGGGGTAAACTTGATGGCATGAGACCTGGCAACAAAGTAAGACTGGATATGCCTGCTACACATGAGGACACATCTTCCCATCTGGCCCTGTTTGACTGCATGTTCTTCTGTACCATCCCTGTGATCGGTTTTATTCGTAGCATTCAGACTTGGGGGGTGGGTGGGCAAAATATGCTTTTCTTCATGAAGTGGTCTGATTTTTCCCTGTGACTCATCCAAACACATCACTCTGAAGCCATATTGCAGCCCCAAACATGTGGGTCCTAGTGGAAGAGCTCCATGCTTCTGCAGTGCTGGGAGCCCATTCCCATCACTGAAACAATAGGGCAAATCACCACCCCCATGATGTGTGCCACGAGACATGGAGCAGGAGGATCTGAAGACAAGCTCCTAATTCACTCTTTGTGGGGAAGAAGGCAGGAGGTCATCTGTGGCAGCATCCTGATGATCAAGTTATGAGCACAGAGGAAGGGCTGGTCTTGGATGGCTGCATGCCCCAGGCTGGGTCTAACTGCATGCTCTCTGCCATATCATTGGCCTTTCTAGCATCTGTTAAAGGGAGCACTGGTGCATGAGTTTCAGAATAACAACTATTTGGTCACCAGATAACTCCTCAGCATTTCAGAGAGCTGGGGAAAGAGAAGATGGCCTGGCTTTTTCCCTGCTATGGGACATGCCCTTACTTTAATGCAGCAGGTTCTCTCCCAAAGCCACATCTTCCATGGACTAAACAAGATTTATTATGAACTACAGATGAGGCTGCATTCATGTGAATGTGCTCTTAAACATACTAATTCTGAGGGAAATAATCACTGGTCCCAACAGGAGTGTTACCTTAACCATACATGATCTTTGGCCAAGGATTAGAGCTGGGATGTGTAATCTGTGCATGTTCTGAGATGCTATTTTTCCATGTTTTAAACACATTCCTAATGGCACAGCAACCAAATATCTTTCATCAAAAAATAGTGACTATGAAGAAGGCTTAGGAGACTTCCCATCAGTCAGAAATTACATGTTTAGAAGAGGTAAAATACTGGATAAGCATTTAAAAATACCTAAAATTTTCAAGGTTTTAAAGTATTGAGGGAACACTGAAGTCTGTTTCCTTTTCCCACTCAGCTACTCTAAGATCCCTGGATACTGAAAACAAATTCAGTAGGAACTTCAAAGAGGATTTCATAACTCATAGTCTTCCCTGCTTCCCCTCATTAGTGTCACTGAACTGATACAAAAGCTTGTGCTTGAAGTTAAAAGATATCAAACCACATGCTCCAAGAGAAAATTGTTAGTCTCACCTCTAGCAATATTTTAATTTCTCAGCTTTAGCCAGCCCACAGCAGATAGTTATTACTGTACACAGAAGTGATAATATATATTCCTTTTATGCATTTCATCATGCATTGTAAACTGCATGCTATTACAAACGTTTAGAAGGTAGATTCTGGACATTTATTCTCTGAGGGAACATATAATTAATTAGAAGTGCCCCAGATGGAGTATTTTGTCTTAGAAAACCACAGCCAGCAAGCTACTATTAACAAGAGATCTTGCTGGGTGGGATAAACTTGTTTTCCTGGACACTCACACTGCCCACTTCCTTGATAATCAATACCCCACATGTGAAAAGTACTGGACATTTTCACATCTTGAATTTCCTTTAATTACCAAGACAGACATTTAAACTGTGGGGAGGAAACTGTGGCACAGTAATTTGAAAGTAAAATGAAATCTCAGGAAGTCTGGCTGAAGTGGCAGGGAAGGACCCAGTCTGGCAAGGCAAATTGTTTCCTCCATGTCATAAGGAAGAGCAGAAGAGCATCTGGGACTCAGTGACGCTGCAAGGGCTCTTGCTATTTACTTTTCCACTAAGGATGTCAGCTCCAGTTTTCCATCATGTTCCAACAGTTCTACACTACTGGAGTGAGAGTATCGAGATATATATTTTTAAAAGGAAGAGGAGAATCAAGCACTTTATTTTTTTGTGGAAAATGAGATACATGGACAGTAGATCCAACCAAGATCCTATTTTTCCTGACCTAAATAGTAACTGCTTGTTATTTTGGTATGAAAGTGTTGCTGAAAGTGTGACACAAGTCCCTGTCTGGCTTGCAGAGCCACCTCTGGGCATAGCACAAATTAGATGTCCTACTGCATCTCACATATTATGGGATGCTGGAGTCTTCTCAGAAACCAGCATGAGTAAGAAGTTACTACAAAAGGATGAACTGTACCACACAGCCCAGTCTCAGCTACCTAGACAAAATAGAATATAGTAAGACGAATTTAAATGCCTGTTTTCATCCATTTAGGTCTGGAATGACTCACAAGATATTTTATCTAAACATGAATATCACTTTGCATTCTTTTGCTGTAGTTTTGCCATAGTAATTCTTTGAAACCCTGCAAAACAGTTACATGTATAATTGAAAAAACCACACTCAAAAAAACCAGGTAGATGAAATCTATTTGTTGCCCTCAGACTTGCTGGCAAAAAATGTAAAATCCCTTTAGGTTCCAAGGGATTAAATGTATTGAGCATAATATCCAAAGTGCACAAACAAAATGTAAAGTGGTTTTGACTGTAGAGTGTATGCAAATGTCTTGCCTTGTTGCTCAAGTAGTATGAGATATCAGCTAGGAGTAATCTTAGGGTCTTCATTTCTGAGATTTGATGTTATTGCCCTTTTATTATCTAAAGGATGTAAATAGTCTTTAGCTTCAGTTCTCTAACCATCCTTGACTGCATATGAGGAAGAAGGCCAGGCTTAGGTCCCAAAAAAATATCCATGAAAGAGGATTCCCCCCCCCCCCCAATCCTTTTTTTAATGTCCTAATTGTTAGTGGAAGAAGGGAGCAGATTTCTAACAGTAGAGCTGAATAGTAACAGATTGCCGTGGGGTCAGGCATATTCTCTATACTTGCAGACTTTTGCCAAGTCTGTGTGTCTTCCTTGCAGGTACACTCTAGTCCCATAGTTTTCAGCCTTCTACAGTCTGCAATCCCCTATTTTTTTTCCTAGGGAAACGTGGGATCCCTGTCTGGATACTTTAAGTCCACTGACTATTGACTTGCTTTTTTACCTGCATTTTACCACTTACTTTGAAGTAGTCAAACTCCCTGGGATTTACCAGCCAGCCACCACTTGGAACACCTACTTCAGAGACAAGTTGATGGCTCAATACAGGAATTACAGGGGGGAGAAAGGCTGGCCTGTGTCATGACTGAAGTTGGACTAGGTTAATGTTCCCTCCAGCTTTCACATTAAAATGTGACTATTGGCAACGCAAATGCCTTTCTTGGAGGAAGCTACACTTGACTTTCAGTGATACGATGGAAAGGGGAAGCAAACTAGTTCCAGCTCAGCACTTCAATGGTTTTCCTTTTAAACTCTTGACAGCACTTAGCATTGAACAACATGTTAGTCCTTTTTCTCCTGCATTACTCCAGTCCCATAGGTTCATGTGTATTTGAGAACAAAAGAATAAAGAATTGAAGGTGCATAAAAGAAAAAAACCACAAGTAAATATTCTCAAAAACTCTTGTCAAATGTACCATATTTGTATGAAAAGCTGCTTGAGTTATTTTGTACAATTAATTTTATTTATGGTGAGGTATTTAGGCTCGTGATCTGAGTGTTAAATTTTGGATCCATATTTGCTATGCAGCTGAAAGTTATATTTTGATTTTGTATGATTATTTTGCTGTTGTTCTAAAATTTAGCTAACAGAAGCTTCCATTTCCGTTAGAAATGCTTCTGCAACAGTAAAGCATCTGGTACATGGTGATATGTCCCGTAACACAGCAACCAACAGTGTGTACATCAAATGTGGGATGACTTTTGTGACAGAGAAATAAAAATTGCGCTCATTCATGAAATGGGCGGACTTTACCTTGTGGTATCATCAGGAGCTATTACTTGGGTGAGTCTCCAGTTACACCTGGCACAAAGAAAAAGCTAAGAGGAATAATGGCACCATTTTGTTGACCAAAAGAAAGTTGAGCTTTTGTTGGTCACAAATCTTAACTTTTTTTCCTTTGGTTTTGACACCAAAACAAGCAAACAAATTTTCCTATTAAAAAAATAATGACTGTTAAGAAAAACATCCTTCCACAACAGATTTTCATTTGAAAATTTATTTTAGTGTAAGAAGGCTGGGGAGGAAGAATTATATAGTTATTTTTAATAGAGTTTGACAGGCCCTACTAAACTAGTTTTCTCTCATTAACACAGCCTTATCAACTCAGTAGGGGCCTTTTATTCTAGGAGACTCTCCTTGCTATTTTTTCCAAGTTTCCATTTGAAACCATTCTTAGGTTTGTTTTAAAAGCATCCAAGGAGCAGCTATAGTTATTGACTGTAGAAGCAGCAGTGGGAACTGAGGAGGAAAAACCTGGGAGCTGAGGAATTAGAGTGAAACAAGCAACATAGATCCATGGGAGTGGGAGCACCCATGCTTTGTCAGCTCTAGACAATATGCTGTAACTGATAGGCCCTTTCATAGCTTCTTCCAACGTTTTCTTCATTGGAACAGTTTACTAGCTTAAGAGGAATAAAAAAGCAATGATTCTTCACAAAAAATTGGGTGCAAAATTTACACCATGACCAAGCAGCTCTGTTGATCTTTCTAACGTGCTTTAAGTCCCAGGACACAAAGTGTGCCTGCAGCTTTGTGTGTAACATACTGCTGGCGAGGACTATTTGCCTGATGGTTGAGAGTTGCCCAATGTTTACTGATTTCAACATGATTCCACAGTGGGGAATGGCAGAGAGGAGAGAAGGCCTTTCTTCCTGACTCAGCCACTATTACTAGGCATGTTATTTAGTTTTCATTCTTTCCTCAATAAAGGTTCCTCCCCCACACCTTTTTTTTTTTAAAAAAACTAATTTGAGCTGCTGTCTCATGGACTAACACCAGCCCTAGGAAGTGCTGAGAGCTCACACGCTGCACGGTCTCACCTGGAGCCAGAAGCAATGCTTGCTTTGAGTATCCAGGTCCAAGAGTGAATTTTGGACAGCCAAACCTAAGGGACCAGCACCAGAGATAACAGGCATATGTTCTAACTATGTTTAGATCTTCAGATTAAAGGCACTTCACCAATGTAAAGAACAGTTTATTAATGATTGTTTTATTCTTTCAAAAGCCTAACAAAATGACCCTTTCTGTGACCCCTTCTGCAAGCCAGGAGTGCCTTTCACATCTAGTTTTGCTTGATTTAGAATTCTGATGCCAACACCTAACAGGTCTGAAAACAAATTATCTGCTTGTTGCATGTCTCTTCACTGGCACGCACTGCTGCCCTGACTCCATAAGGCCTCCAATGCCTGCTGAACATTTACCTCCTATCCATCACCAACACACCACTCCTGTTCTGCCAACATACATGGTTTATGGAGCCACAGTGACCTGGATAACTGATGTGGATTTAAAAGAAACAACACAACCACCCTCGGAGAAACAAGTTGGGGTGTTTTATGGGCTAATAACCCTGGACCACTCAGCTGCTCCACAGCACAGACCCACAGGTGTGGGCACTGGCAGAAGGAAGACTACATCAAGTGTGGGAACCCACCATGGGTGTGATGAGTTTGGGAACTCCCAGTGTTAGTGTTGTCTAAATTCCTGGAGCACAAAATAACAGCCTCAGCCACTGCAGACATGGTTACTTTGAGATAGGCTGAATTAAAAGCTGTCTGCTCAACAAAGTCCAGTCTTTCAAGCTTTGAGCATCCTTTCATGTAGTGCTGCAATTATGAACACCAGACAATTCCCTTAATCTCTACACAATCAAGTCATTGTCAGAAAGAGAAGGATTTACCCTCTCTTTGAAGTAGCAAACAGCTCCTTGAAGCCATCAAACTATACAAAATCATAGCAAAATATTGCAGCCCTGTTCTCAAAGTTCCCACACTAATCATGCCTAGCAAACATCCAAGAGCAAAAGTTTCCATCATATGTTAGCAGAGTACTTCCACCATTATTTGTAATGAAGGACAATTGATAGCCATTATTTTTCCATCACTTTTTGAAGACCAGAAGAGATGAGCAGAAAAAAAGCAGGGGAAAGAAAAGCCTTTTGATGTTGCTAAGGAGGTTATTTGCATGCAAAGCTGTCTTGCTCTACCCCCTGGATTCCAGGCGAGATTTTTGGCCAAGAAACCAGTACTTCAGGAGAAACTACATTGTTAGAAGATGAGCTGCTAAGGAAGACTCCCTGATTTCTGAGAAGTTATTTTTAAGGAAGTATCTCATGTGAGTATCAACCAATGAGGTCATAGCTTGGAACCGAATTCCCTTAATTACAGCTTTCCCATTACAATGAGGATATGAAGCAATAAGAGGGACATTGGTTGCATCCCTGTTTTACTGTTATCAGTCTCAACTTGTCCTTGATTAAGTGTAGTAGTCAGTTCCATGCCAATTCTACCCGTCTTAACTCCCATATTGCCATACATAGCCTTGCTAAAATCCATCAAATGCAACTGCTGTAACTTCATTATTTTATATACCACACACCCACAGTCCCTGCACTAGAGAAAAAGAAATGACACATTTGCGTCCCATGGTTGATTGCAAGATCTGACTGAAGCTTCTACAGTAGTGGCAACTAGGCACGCTCCTTCCCTGATGTCTATAATCAGCTCCCACTGCAGTGTTCCCTCCTTTTAGGACCTCTTCCCTTTCATGTCTCCTCTCTTCCCAGAGCTGAGAACAGTTTCTCTGAGATCTCACCCCTTGTCAAACCTGGCAAAAATGGCCCATGGGGTTAAATGTCTTTGGGGATGAAGGGGGGTACATAAACACACATGTATGTGGTCACATTAGCCTTTTCCTTTAGGAAATCAACCTGACAGGAAAGTGCTTTTGACCACACAATCGCCTCTGCTGCCATTGCACCATGACCAAAAGGATTATTTTAACCCAGATGCCTTCCATAAATACTTGCTCCCTCCCTAACATCTCTTCATGTGCAACTGTGCTCTGTACAGATGTCAACAATGCTCACCCACAAAAGCTTGGAAATTATTTTGGATGCGGTTTAACTGCCTATAACCACATGACTATTAGAAGTCCCCAGCTACAAGCAAAACCTCAGGGTGTTGGAGAAGGTCCAGTAAAAAGGAGAGCCCCACAGTGGCTCTAAACACCAGAGAGAGCAGGCGGAGCAGCCTTCAAGGGGACCAAGGGACAGAAATTCCCACAGGCACTCCACACTGCAAACACAGAAAACACTTGTCCCACTCCACCATCACAGTGGTGTCTGCAATTAGCCTCATTCACAGACTGCACGAATAGCTCAACCAACATCAGCGAGAAAATTTACTAAATAAAGGCAAAAACCTGCCATCATTGTCTTGCCCAGGGTGCCTTTTGCCTGCATACTATATAACAGCCAAAGTTGCTCCCAGATAACAGACATTTCATTTCCTACATCAAAACCTGCTGCCACACAATTTGGATTGATTATCAAGTGCTCCTGTGATAGATGGGAGGATGTGGGATTTGGCTGGGACAGTCTCTCCCAGCCAGTAACTTGCAGGTCTGTGACTGATGAACCAACCTGATTGAAATCAATTGACTCACAAAAGACTTCATCATTACATATGCTGGGAAAAAAACCTAATTGGACAGAGATAGGATCAGGTGTTGAGTGAAGAAGCCATGTAGTGCTAGTAATGCCACAGCTTGATGGTCTAAGGATAATTTCTGTAGTTACAGGTTATATGTTTTACAGGGGGGGGAAAAACACAAATTTTCATACATGTTCAGATTCTGCAGATCTTACATCTTTATACTGCCTTATGACAGATATAATTTCTACATATAAATGTGGGCTTGTTGAAGGAAAGCTGTGGGATTTACTATTGGTTTTGCTTATCTCGACCTACTGTGAAATATGGGCAATGGCCCCTGCTGCCATGAAAGGGCTTTTGTACCAGCAGCAGGTTTCTGTGTACACATGTTCACTGTGCACAAACACAGAAAGGGAGGACATTGACAGAGGAGGGTGGAAATGAAGGCAAAACATATGGGTGTGCAACAGGCTCCCAGACACTGACACACCAATATGAGTAAGAGAAGCTTCAGCAGCAGTGGAACAGAGAGGTTGACTGAAGGAGTTACAGCCCCCAATCCATAGTATGGGCTGAACCACATGGCCATGATGTGGCCTGCCAACTAAACAGTCACAAAATAATAGGGTATAAAAATCAGTCTAAGTGATAGAGGAGCCCATGGCAGGAGTTGCCTTTCTCAGGGCTGGTGTTCAGTATGGAGGTGGTTAAGTTTTAAATCGCAGCTGCTGAAGACAAAATTGTGTCCTGGACTTCCAATCTTGTGTTACACAAGACTTTACAGCACAAGAGTGCCATTGTCATTACACACTTGCCTTTTATTGATATTTCTTTTTCAACTTCTCCTTTGCCAGGAGGTGAGCCTTTCCTGCTACGATTCAAGTCAGGAAGGATCATTAGGGAAATTTGGCACAACCTTCACCAGGCAACATGGCCTTTTTCTCAGTAAGTATGTAATAAAAAGAACCCCACACTCCACAGTGTCATTAGTATATATATATCCATCTTCCCTAGACACCTATGCATTTCTTGACCCCTCAACCTTACCCTTCAGTCCTACAACCTGCTGCACACAGCCGTAGTACCAAGTGGACAATAACAAACACCAACGCTTGAAGTAAAACACTTTGAAATGTTTCCTTGCTATATACAAACTACAGTTACAGACTCTTAAAGAGCAAATATCTTCAGAAGCACAAACACCATTCAGGATTTAAATTCTCTTAGTTTAATTTCTGTTCCACCATACTCTGCTCATGTATCAGGTCCACAGCTTTGCAGGGTGCACAACCTGCTCCACATGCACCCAGAGACCCACAGCTCAGGCACCTCAATGGGGGGGTCACACACCAGTGCAGCCTCCTGCTGCCACAGCACCTGCACAAAGAAAAATCACTGCAGAGGAGAAATCCCCGTCTGGGCTGAGCCAGGGGAGCCTGGTCCCAGAGATGTGCAAAGGCCGTTGAACCCACTAAACCCTCCGGTCACCGAGCAGGCAGGGGACACGGACCCAGGGCAGCAATGGGGGTCTGCAGCCGGGGCCGGCGCGCAGGGGGCGGTGAATTGCCACGGGGAGCGTGAGGCTTGCGAGGGCACATCTGCTGCCGCTGCACCAAGCCCAGCGCCGGGCCGGCCCCGTGCGGAGGAGGAGCCGAGCGGGCAGGTGTGCTCGCAGCCCAGCCCCGGCCCGCCAGCAGCGGCTCCTGCCCCCGGCGCCGGGATGCTCTGAGCCGTGCGGTGGACGAAGGAGATGGAGCCGCTGGAGGCGAACAGCAACTGCAGCAACGGTGGGTGCTCACCGACCCGGCCCGGCGGCATGGGGGGAGCGGAACAAGCTCTGGGGCTTAGCCCTTCTCGTCCCGGCCCCGCGGGAAGCGGCGGGAGGGCTCCCGAGGAGGGAGGGTTGCAGCCCCGGCTCCCCACCGTACCCCCGCCTGGATCTTTCACTCTTCTGTTCTTCTGGGTTTGGGGTTTCTTTTCCTTATTTTGAAGTCTGTATAGGAAGGGGAAAACCCCCTTTATCCACAAGAAACGCACAGCCTGCTCTGCCAGCAGCCAGCACTGCGCTGTGCCAGCCTCGTGGAGAAGGTCAGATAAGCCTTAAAGAAAAAAAAAAAAATCCTATTCTAGTCAGCAATCACCCCATCCCACTGCCTTGTGCTCGTGCATACTAGCACATTGCAGAGACTTTTACCCAGGTGAGGAGGCAAGATGTACCCCCTGTTCCCCAGGAGCTACTTCCACATGAAGCCTGTTTTACCATTAGAAAATTAACCTATTAAGCAACCTTTGGAAACTCATCTATAAAAAAAAAAATCGCTGGAATTTTTTCTGTTAGCAAAAGTTTGGATACAGTTCCAAATACTCAGCAGGGAATGCAAGGTGCAGCTGCAGAGGATCTGAGCCAGTCTCTTCGCTCAGTAAAAATGCATGCCTAGGCTGCCAGCAGCACCGTGAGCCATTTGACCATTGCATACCTCCACCTGAAGAGACAAATATTTACTCCATAATTCCTATGTGAGTTCAGGCAGAAAACTAAAGTCTTTTACCACAAAGGGACTTCTGTGACAGTCCACCTGACTGTTCTATTTCCCACAGCTGCAGTCACACTGTCTTTACTACACTCTGAGTAAGATTGCAATGGATAGATGTGCTGGGTGTGGTAGGACTGTGTGGGTAGGGAGAAACTCAGCAATTTTCCCACCCACACACAGAAACACACCTTGGCTAGAGATGCAGAAGCTTAGTGCTTTTAGTGTTAACAGCAGAAAACAGTGTCTGCTTTCAGTCCTTCCACACTGCTAGGACTTGCCATGCTTTACATGCACTCAGTCACTCTGCAAATAGGTAGAGTAAAACCATTAGACAGTAGAGGTAATGTACAGACAAAACTTTGGTCCAGGATGAGCCTGTCATCTTATAAGCAATCCTATGGCACCACTTAGTACACAGAGCTGCAACAGATGCAGTTACTAGCATCACTCCACATTAAACCCAAAGCTGTAACCCGCAGACAAGCTGGCAGATGCGAGGATTAGTTGTCTGAAAAGAACCAAAGCCTTTGAATCAACAAGGTTGAGTGATGATAAGGCATAGCTCAAACTCACAGCATTGGAGTTTGGAGGGGAGACTCTGGCATAGATATTTGGAAATTCAAGTTACTGTATTATAGTGGTCCTTTTGGCCTTCAAGATCAGCATGTAGACTGGTAGACACATTCAGTGTCAAGGAGCTGCCTGAATTGCACTCCATAAATCTGTCACTTGACACCTTGCTGTTTTCACATGCAAGAAAAGAGGTGTCCCGAGTTTGAGAGCTGGTAAGTATGTGCTTTTCAGGAGACAGCATGAGTGGCTGTTCAGAGGGACATCTGCAGGAGTCCAAAGAGCAATAGAGGCACTGTTGACAGTCATACCAGTAATTTGTTGTTTTATCTCCATGGTGGTCTCACAGGGTCTCTGGTCACCATTTTGTGCCTTTCCCACCGGGTTGTGTGCCAGGTGGTTGGCAATGCTGGCCCCACTGACTCTGTCCAGGACAATGGGACTTCAGATAACTCCTGGGTAACTCAGCTGGAAAGTAATTACAGATTCTACATTGGCCTGGGCTTGGCTGTCTTCTCCAGCTTCCTCATTGGAAGCAGTGTCATCCTCAAGAAGAAAGGGTTGCTACGGCTGGTGGAGAAGGGAGGCACCAGGGCAGGTAAGTCTTTTGTGAGGGGCAGGAGGGAGGAGATAACCTTGTTCCCAGAACAACATGCATAATTCCAAATTCCAGCACTCCTATGGCTTGGGAACACCTCTGAGTACATGCCAGCCTTGCATCACCAATGTAAGACAGACTTTTTCTGTGTGTATGTGTGCGAGAGACACTCAGGTCAGAGCTCTTCAGGAGCTGAGGAGCTCATTTAGAGAGCCCTGCATGGGAAGGGCTCAGCTAAAAGCAGTATTCCCCTACCTTGCACTGTAAATAACAAGTCATATGCACTGTGTGATCAAATGTACACCCACCAAAAGAAAAATACATTCCCATCACAGCTCTTACATGGGAAAGTGTGAGGCCAGGAGGAAGCAGAGCACTGAAAAGTATTTGAAATGGGCTGCTTTGCACAAAGGTGTAAGTCATCCCTGTGCCACAGACTGGAGCAGAACATCACAGCTCCATGACTTCAGTCTTGCTCTTCTTGACACACTAGGCAGCTTTGCCGCCAAGCCACTGAGACAAGGATGCAGCCCCATGTGCTTTAACTGTATTTAGCAGGAGCAATATATTACTGCAGGACAGCACACCTGTGAGCTGTGCAAGCTTTGCTTGGGGTTTTCAGGAAGCATACATCTGAGGTATGTTGCTCAACAAGGTGTAGATAACCTTCCTCTAGCACCCAGCTCTTAGGGCGAGGTGTATTTATGTGCACACATACAGATGGGAAATGGTAGAGGAGCACTGCCTACAGCAGAATTGCACTGTGGAATTAGACATCCCATCAGCATTGTAAATATTCAACATCAGTGCAAGTCCGACCTGGCTGATGACCTACTTGCATAACTACAAAACAAGTGAATGATAATTAAAATACTACTGCTTCCCCGTTCTGACCTAGGAACACTTCTTAAGACATTTTACAAAGGAAGTCGGTATCCATACCTATTTTACTGTGACCCTGTATGGGGGCACAGAGGCTAGGAATGAAGTAACTCCAGAGTCAACCAGCAGATGAGCAGCAAAACTACCAACAGCACCCGAGCTGCAGCCCAGTCTCAATCCCATCTCCATCCCCTGCCATTAGGCTGGCTGCACATAACTGCTGAGCTCATGTATGTCTGCTCTTCACCTTGTATTTGCACACTGAAATACCAGTATTGTTTCAACTGCAGAAGACACCTCTCTCCTCCCCTCCATAAACTCCTCCCACAACAGCCAGGGAAGTAAAACAAGAGCAAACCCCTCCCTGTTTTTCAGGATGTATAACCAGGATTTAGAGGTTAATGACAGAAAAATGCAGCTGACAATTCTTGAGAAAACAAACAAGAAAAACCAAAAGCAACCCAACAAAACACAGAACACCACAGCAATTTCTAAGGAATACCAAATCATAACATTTGAACTTGAACATTTGTCAACTTGATGAACCAGAAGATTGAGTTTGGTAAATTCCTGACTGACTCTTCATTCCCCCTTTCCCCATCTCACTCTTTAATCTCTCATACCCAGTGTCTCAGCCCTCCTATGTGAGCGCATCACATTTCTCCAAGGCAGGTCAAACAACACTTACTGACAGCTCTGGTCAGGTCAGTCATCAAAAACTTGTCTCTCTCTAACCCAGTAAAATCAGGGTTCACAACACCATCAGGGTCAACCTCCTTACATCTAACACCTTGTGGGTTAAGACCAGAGCTGGATTAGCTCCTGACACAGCACGTCCATTCTTCCTCATTAATGTGCACATTTTCTTTCACTGAATTGTTCCAATTCCAGAAATCATTTTTCACCTCAAACACTCAGTCACGTGATGACTGTTCTCCACAAATTTAACATTCAGATTTCTGGCCTTTCAGGCCAAGGCCCAATGATACAGCTATGATACAAAACAGGGTGCAAAAGAAGCAGATAGCTTCTGGGACACAATGCAGGAAGCCTTCATCACGACCACACAGCAACACAAACTAAGGCACCATATGGTGCCACAGAGCAAACAACCAGTTTTCCCCCCACTTCATCTTTCACAGCCATAACTTCTAACTTGAGCTGGGTTTGAAAAAACTCATTGCCTTACCTTAGTGACCGGACTTGCTCAAGACTCCACAGTGAGGCAGTGCAATGCAAGGTGAAGTGCAGGCTCTCCATGGGCAGGTTATAAAGCAGCAACATCCCAAGGATCAGCCTTTATATGGGGGAAGCCCAACACTGAATGGCCCCTGCCATTCTTCATCCCTCTGCTCCAGGAGCACCCCACAGGAAATGGGCAAGTGGAACATGCAAGACAAGATATGACAAGCCCATGGGAGCTCAGCTAGAGTGTTTATTGCTGTGTTTAGGGACTGATGCACTCTGATGAACCAGCAAGGACAACCACAGCTCCTGAGGCTGAAGGACAGCCCCAAGCTCCATGCTGCAGCAGGGCAGGCTGAACCCCAGGCCAATAACTTCTGTGGCTTTGGGTTCCATTCCTATTGCCACCCAGGATTAAACAATTTATCTTATTATATTTGCGTTGTCCAAGCCTAAGTGCCAGCTTCTTCTAATGCCTTGATTCAATGAGATTTCCACATAAAATGGCATATCTACATATTATGTCCTTCAAGGCTGTTCTCTTTGCTACACTGTTGCCCTTGCAATTCATCCTTCTTCTAAAGGACATTTCTCATCTCTTATTCTGAAGAACATAGTTGTTAACTTCTGCATACTTGCGTGCTTTTCTTCCCAGGAGACGGAGGCCATGGCTACCTCAAGGACTGGCTCTGGTGGGCTGGCTTATTAACCAGTAAGTAGAAGCTGTTTCCCTGTGTTTGCACCTTTTCCAGGTCTGTCCTTGTGAATCAGGTGTGTAGTGAGCCCATCATATGGTGGCTTAAAGCTTTTTTTCTGATAAGTCCCTCTATCAGTAGTAGAGGTACCTCAAGGAAAGTAGAGGCAGCAAGCCACACAGGATCTCCCTTACCATCCTCCTTCAGGGCTGGTAAGACTTGCTAGCTCCATTTTGCCTGATCAAAAGCATGAAAAGCCAGATCTTAATAAGGCAGCTAGCTGGTCTACTCACGTACCAGGCACAGGGCAAACAGCCTCCTGTGAATACCTGGGAACTCAGGAAAAGGTTATTGCTGCAGTATAAGAGAGCCAACAAGGAGGTGTTAGTAGCAACTCCTTTCTTGAGCAAAGCTTGCTTTGTTTTAGAGCAAGCCTTAAGTCATTCTTTTCCTGCTGCAGCATTAAAGTATCTTCTCAGATAGGACCCACAGAAGGTTTTTCAGAGCAGTCTTTTCTGGCTCAAGGTTCCCCCACCTTGCTCTGCCTTTGTAGCTCTTGCTGTACAACCACCATAGCAAAACCCATAAGCAAGCCCATAATACTCACTGCTCAAAGGACAAGGACAGCTCAACCAGAAGACGACACCATAGCCCCAAGGAGACATTTTGTAGGTAAGAAGCAGCCTCCCAGCAGCTCCCACAACAGCCCACCCCCTCATTAATCACCCAGACACAGAACAGCTGCCTGGTTGGGTGGGCAGTTAATGAGTTAATATGGGTCTGCTGTGACTTGGCCAAGCCCTGGCATCCCCAGCCCTTCTCGTGTGTGTGCAGGGCTCTAGGGATGCCTTTCTGCTTACGTTAATTTATAATAGAGATATTTTTCCCCCACTATCTGGCCTTGTTTAGCAGCAGCGTGAAATCCGCAGAATAAAACCCACACTCTGACTGACATCTTGCTAGTTTACAAGCCCACAAGAAAAAAACACAAAAAGTATATTATAACTCATTAGTACCTTTTTTTCCTTGTGTTTGTTTAGTGGGTGGAGGGGAAGCTGCCAACTTTGCCGCCTATGCCTTTGCTCCTGCAACTATTGTCACACCTCTGGGGGCTCTGAGTGTGCTCATAAGGTGATTTATGTGTCTATAGTTTGCCATTTGTCTTTTTTGTTTGCCTGTTTGATTTTGTTTTTTAAATAGAAAGACTTAAAATTTTGCTAATATTATTTATTCTGCCTAAAGGGAAAAAAAAGTCCTACTGTTTTCTTAAAAATGCTCTAACATTGTTGTTCTTTTGGGGGGATCATTTTGAAACCAGGGTAGCACGCCCTTCTGGAAATGCTGCATTTAGACAGCAGCCACATGCACTTCAGGTTGAATTATTGCAAGTATCTGTGTTACTTCCTTTCTTCATTATTCCAGCTCTTTAGCCAATTCACAGTTGATTGATTTGTTTTCTGCTTGTAGTGAACACTACTAAAAATCTAGAAGGGTCAAAAATAGCAGCCTTGTTTTTAAACGGTCTTTTGTTTTCCTTTTATTTTCTAGGCTTTTAAAGTGCTCTGATGTTGAGGTATTATACTTCTACCTGTTGCCAAAAGGGGTGAAACTCTATTTGTTTACTGATTTTTTTATTTTTTATTTTTTTTAAAGAGATTAATATCAAAATATGTGACTCCAGGTAATGAAGTTTTATTGAAAGACTGTTATTTTGAAGTGCATAAGCAAACAGAGTTAGGACTGCTCTGGTATCTCACCCCAAATTTTTATGGACAACAACCTGGTATTTTTGAAGATATATCTATGGCCTCAGAACCTTCAGAGTTTCTCGGAAGCTTAACAGTTCTGATTATTTAGCTAAAATTAATGTAACTCCTTTGTTGTTAGGTTGAGGGGTTTTTTTTTCCCCACTGTTATACTGTCTCTTGAAGTAATTCCCTGGGCACTGAAGGTTTCAAAATGCCCAACAGCTCTTGAGTCAATCAGTAGATCCTAAAAATATTTCTGAGGTTGTGCTAAAACATTCAGCATTTTTCCACCTTGCTGATACATGAGCTGTGATTTACAGATCACACCTCCATCTCTGCAGGCTCAGCTGCCAGTAGACACAATGTGATTGTGTATTAACACACTGGAATCCAACACATTTTCTCCAGATTTGTGTTCTTGTATCATGTGAAGGCATTTTTCCCCTTACTTTACCTGCTGTTCCTTCTTTAAAGGACTTTTAAGCACCAGCTGACATATTTGTGTCCTGTGCAGTGCTATCCTGTCTTCGTATTTGCTTGGAGAATGGCTCAACCTGCTGGGAAAGCTGGGCTGTATGCTCAGCCTTGTGGGCAGCACTGTGATGGTGATACATGCCCCAGAGGATGAGGAGGTCACCACTCTGGATGAACTGTTGTCTAAGCTGAAAGAGCCAGGTAGGCAGGATGTTGTGTTTTCTCTCACAGGGCTGGGCAGTACATTCTGCTCCCTATACCCACTGCTCAGTTTTGAGTTACTTCTCTCCCTCTTCCAGGTTTCCTCACTTATGCTGCGATCCTCTTGGCTGTCTGCTTCCTCCTGATCTTCTATCTTGCACCTCGCTATGGTCAGAACAACATCCTCATCTACCTTACCATCTGCTCCGTTATTGGTGCCTTCTCCGTATCCTCAGTCAAAGGTCTGGGTATTGCCATCAAGGGCTTCTTTGCTGGCCAGCCTGTGCTACAGCACCCATTGACATGGATCCTAGTCATCACACTGGTGGCATCCATCACTACACAAATTAACTACCTCAATAAGTCTCTAGATATTTTCAACACCTCTTTGGTGTTTCCCATCTACTACGTCCTGTTCACCACCATCGTGATCACAACTTCCATCATCCTCTTTAAGGAGTGGGTCACCATGACTGTAGTTGACATCATTGGGACAATTTGTGGCTTCCTCACCATCATTTTGGGGGTGTTTTTACTACATGCCTTCAAAGACATGGATGTCAGCTTTGGGAACCTACCACAAGTCCTTCAGAGTGGACAGCAAGTTCCAGTCACCCGAGATGACAAGAACATCCTGATAGAAGTGGACAACTCCAGCATTGCCCCAGAGGATAAACCCAAAGTATGTACAATCTCCACCTAGCGTGTTACATGGGAGGGTATGGAGGTTGGGTGAATGGGTTGATGTCAATATTCCAGATGCTTGTGAACATTTTAAAAAAGGAAAAGCAGAAAATAAATCCCACAGTGTCTTATCCAAAGCTTGGTAGAATCAAGCTAAGTCTATCTCTGGGCTTTTGGATTGGATCTTTGTCATGGTGTGGCAGAAAAGGGGTAGGTATGTTTAATCCTTACTGGGCTTTAATACATGCAGCCAATGAAAATACTCTTGAAATAGGATGGTCCTGCAACAAAGCTCCTCTGTTAAGTCCCTTCCCATCTCTTATTCTTGTCAGGGCTAATATTTACTCTTGCGCTCCTTTTTCTGGGTGACCATTCATGTCTTTATTTCCAGGCCTTTATTGAGTCACTCATTAGCATTTTTTTGTTTGGGTTTGGTTTTTTGTTTTGTTTTTGTTTGTTTGTTTGTGTTTTTTTCCCCCTTTCTAGACACTTGAATGAAGTCTAAAATACACACCAGTATCTCAAACACAGGTGAGAGACAAGGACTGAATGGTGCACACCTGCTCTTCAGACTCTGCTCATCCATGTTTAATTACTTGCTCTGCAAATACAGGACAAGAATATTGGTAAATACAGGCAAAACGTGGTGAATTTTGGAGTAGGCACTCAAGATCGGTGACAGGACCTAATCCATGAAGTGTTTTTACAGGAATGTGTCAGAGAAATCTTTTTCAGCTTTTGGTTTTATGTGAGGTGCGGGAGTTTCCCTGCAGCACAGTGTTAATTAGTGTTATGTGCGGTTTTCTTTATTTGTTTTATTTTTCCACAATGTGATTAGTGAAGCCACTGGGCCTGATCCAGACCTCGCCTGAGCCAGGGGCAGTCCCTGCTTAGGCTGGGGAGCTCTGGCAGGGTAAATACCATGGCAGGAGAAACACTACCACTGTCTTGACACAAGACTTTTTGTAGTCTGTGAAAATCTTCCCAGCCTGAAAGATGAAGTGGCTGTAAACTTTGTATTTTTCCCTTAGGAAACATCTTGACCTTGGAGTGCCCCCCACCCCTTTGAGCCCCATGACCTATCCTACTATCATTTAAGCCCAAAAGCTTTCTTGTAATTTAGAGGGGGGATGAGCTGTACGTTAAAAACTAAACAGGTGTGAGTGGGTGATACTCTGCAGAGCTGTAGGGATGCAGTTTATCCCATAGTGGTCCCATTCACCCCCCGCTATCTTTCTCAATAGAGTATGGATCTTACGTGGACTCTTGCTCACAGCTTACCTTCAAAACCCCTTGAATGGCTATCAATGGTGAGGATGAAGGGATAGCACAAATAACAGTTTGAGCTGGAAGGTGGAAAAAAAAAAAAGAAAAAAAAAAAGGCTTCACTGCAGTTAAAAGTTTCTCCCATCTTGCCACTAGGTCTTATAGTGCAGAGAGTCTTGGAGCCCATTTGCTCACAGCAAATCTCAAACCAGGAGATACGCACCATATTTCCCAACCACAGATGTTCCTCAGCAAATCCCCATCTTCTAGTACAAGAGAAAAGCTTTAATTCAGTGCTGGTAAGCATCAGTGAGCACTATATGCTCTGTGAGCTTGAAACCAGCCTGAAACATTGCCACAGAAAAACACTAGTCAACAAGCATTAGCATCTCTCTTTCCAATTCTCTGTTATCTTTAATGAAGTTCTTTTGCAACCCTAAAAAATCATAAACGCCATTTTCTAAGGTGCATCCAGTTCTGCACCTTATGCTAGCTTGGTCTGCCAGCAGCTCTGCCTGGGTTATCCCTGGGCCATGGCACACACTGATGCTGTCGGAGATGCTGACCAAATCATACCTGGGTCTGGGCATGGCTGAACAAAGCAACTTGGGATTGGTGGGAGAGGAATATGCAATCTCTCATTTTAATAACATTTCAGTACTTTTTTTTTTTTTTTTTTTTTAATGTAGAAAGGAAAATAAAGATTCTTTTTAAAAAAGAAAATAAAAATAACCCAAACCCTTACAGATGTATCTGAAAGTTTTTAATCTTTTTTCTGATCTTACTGGTGTAGCTTTAAAAGATAAATAGGCTGAAGGAAGAAGGGCCAGGGCCGAGTATAGCACAAAGGGCATCTAGGACAGAGAGCAAAACAGCAGCGCCCTCCTTTGGTAGCAGAATATAATCCAAGTAAATCACTCAAGCTTTGGTTTTGGCATCCTAATAGGTATAATGCTTTATGCGTTTGATTTTAGAAATAGATTGTAAACGGGACTAATCCTTCTCACTGCTTAGAACTGTATCTCATAAAAGCCATTCCTTTAGATATGCCATCTCTGGACAAATTCCACATATAAAAAGAAGATTTGAACCAAAATAGTACACAGTGACAGATACTTGTTAATGACAACCAACAAATTTATTAAAACTAGGCAAAAGGCACAATGAGTTGCATTCTTCAAGTATTTGCATAGATGTACAGAGAGCATTATTGTAAACCATTAATATATGGACACAGGAGAAAATGAGACATTTTGTTATATGTCCTCCTAAGTATCTTTCAAAAAATAATAATAATAAAAAAATAAAACAAAACAAAACAAAAACCAAACAAAAACCAAAACAAACAAACAAAAAAACCCCCACATTTTAACATCTTTTACTCCTCCTGCAGTTCCCCTATTCTTATTCACTCAACTCGCACACGTACGAAAAAATTAAAAGTACTTAAAACTACCTTTTGGAGACTTTATGATATTCCAGCAGTAGTTTTCCATTAGGATCTTGTGACATCCAGTTATTCTCTGAGCTTTGCATGTCTGAAGGAATATTTTAAAAGCTTGATCCCATGTTCACATGAAACACAGTGAAAATATTCTTAGTGATGTTTGGTGGCCATTTGATAAAGATTGGGGGCTGTAGCAGAAGGTTGCTGCTGTCTTCAGCAAGGGCTCAGATAAGAGATCAAGTTCTCATGGTTACAGTACATATACTGTACAGTGCTCAATGTACTGCTCCACCTGTGAGCAGTAAAACAAGCCATTACATAGCCACATTACCTGCACCCCAAGAAACAACAGATTTGGGGGTTGTTTGAATAGAGGTTGTTTATATGTAATATTATCCAACCATAGAAAAAGACATATAAAGATTAGAAAGCTGATGTCTTTCACTTGCAGTGCCTTACTTCAGAGGGAAGTAGTTTAGGTTGGTTTGTTTTCCAGGCATACAGAAGGTAAGAAAAGGTCTAAAATGATCAAGGTAAGGAATAATCAAACAAAAAGTCAAGACACACCCTGTGTACTGTTTCCTTCTGGAGAAAGAGGTAGTAAAGTTAAAAAAAATAGTGTGGCTTAAATCATCCTACAGATATAGTGTTACATACAACTACAAATTTAATGAGCGCTCAGGGTTTATCAATCAGTGGAGTTTAGGGAAAGTGAACTATCAGATAAGACTTTCTTTTTCCTTTATGCCAAAAATACAGTTTCTCACATGTGCAGCAGCAATCACACCGAGGATTTGCCATAATATATCAGACACAACAGAATTGTTGTTGTAACCACAGCTCCAGAATTCCCTTTGTTCTCCTAGGAAACAATTTCAAGAAATAAGAAAAAAAAAAAAAAAAAGGGGCATAACAAAAGGTCTTAATTTTAAATCCCGAGGAAAAAAACAAAACAAAAACAAAAAAACCATACATACAAAAGCCCAAACTATTAGGAAAGGAAAAAAAAAACCAACAAAATCCACAACAAATTAATCAGGGTCAGAACTATCATCTGCTTAAAGTGCACATGGACAGCTCTCTCCATCCATGTCCTGGAGAAAGAACCAGGAGTAAATGAGCTGCCCTACAAAAGCACCATGTGTTGCATTAATATTTCTGAGGTTTTACCACCTGGGCAATTTTAAGGTGGGTTTCTCACTGGTATGGTAAGCAGAGAGCCCATGCTGAATTACTGCTCAGCACAGACTGAAGCCTGAGGAGACACATGCAAAGTGTCTATGGATTATCCACAGTACCGTATGCTGGAGAAGTTTCAGCACTGGCTTTTGCTGAGCTTCTTTCTGGACATTTGCTCTGTATCTTGACCAGAGAGTTTGCCTGTCATTCTTTGACTGTGTCCCAGTGACACAGATGATAGTAAACAGGCCACACTGTTGGGTGCTGTTGGGTTACAGCACTGAGGCAAGACAAGCGAGTGCTGGAGGACAGACAGGTTGCAATGCTCTTGCTGAAGATGGTTAAATGGGAAAAATAGTTAATCTGCTCTATTAAAGCTAATCAAAATCCATGAACCCACAAATCACTTTAACCAGGAATATTTCCATGATTTGCTCCCTGTTGTGGCCCCACTTGCCCATCCACTGTAAACTGAGAATAAACTGAAATCAACATCTGCTTTCTGCTCTCTCAAGAGGCAGTGGTTTCTGTATAGCACCAATGTATGCTCAGCTGCGTGGAAGGGCTGAGGAAGCCAACAGGTCTGAGTCTTTCATGGAAGCCCATCAGGGCCAGCACCTGCACTCACAGCATGTTCTCCCTGGTAACACTTAAATAACTGATTAAAAATACATGAACCCCCCAATACCCCATCCTTGCATTGGATATTGCACAATAATATTTAAATACCGTATACTATATGGAAAAGGCAGAGAGCCTTTTGTGCATGTACCGGTTGGCATGTACTGGTGCAGTTCCTGGGTGTACTCCTGCCAAGCCTGACTGCAGCTTGTTGAGTCACATAGGTAACAGGTGAGGTTAAAGGAGAGGAACCAAGACACTGTCTGTCTGTGGTCATTATAGTTTTCTAGGTGATGAAGGCCATCCAGTCCCCAGTGAAGGTCAGAGCAGGCCAGGAACAGAATGTTTCATGAGTGCCCACAGAAGCCTGGCTGTCCCACTTCCAAGACTGCTCCTGACGTCCCGACACCAATATTCTGGGTGAGATGGAAAATGGGGAAAAGAGGAAGGAGTGAGCACTGACGGAAGAGCAAATGCTGCCCTCTCCCAGAGCTGATGTCACAGCAGGCCAGGGGAAGCCTGTCTCTATTCACATCCACTCACACCCTAATGCATCACATAGGAAACTCTCACACTGGGAACACAATGAAGTTCATGCAGTTTTCTCCATTTTTCACAGCTCACCTCAAATATATTGCAGGCTGGAGACAGCACCTGTGCTATGTAGGGTGGAACTGTTTTGTATTAAGGGGTCCAGTTTGCAGGAAGCTGAGGTCAGTAACTAAAAGTCCCTTACTAACTGTCCTTACTAAGGACAGTGTTGGGAAACACTCCATGCAGAGAAAGCAGCTCCTTAGCCATAGCTAGAGAGGCTGGAGAGAATTTCCCTTCCTTACTGGGGTCCTCAAGTCTTGTATGGACCTTCCCGTTTTGCTGCTCTTCACTAACCATTCTGAGTCACACACACCTTGACCCTCACATTGCTCATCCCCACTCACACAAATGTCTTATCTGCTCAGAGATGTGTCAGATTGAATTAACTGTTTTGCTTAACCCAGTAAATGCTTAATATGGAACAAGTGAAAATAAAGACCCCTGCAATAAAGGCAACCAACCCAACAGGCTCCATGGCCACCAGCCGGGGCTGCACATGAAGGTGTTTTGCAGTATGATGACAAGGTTATCATATATATATATATATATCAGAGGACTGTTATTCCCTGATGGTGTGGAACACTGCTGTACTTCCCATCACCACACTCAGTGCCTACCTCCACCACAGGATGAAGCTGTCCCGGGGTTCTGGGGTGCACAGGAGGCAGAGAGATGGCAGGGCTGCTCGCCGGCCAGCCTCTGGGTCTGGTTGGGATGGGATTAGCTGGCAAAGCTCTTTGGGGTGGCCGTGGCCTAGAAATATCCTATGCAAGAAACAAACAGTTTTGAATTCTCAGTTTGGGCAGATGCCTAGCCTGAAAACATAGCTAATATTTACATTTGGTTTACATGGCCTGGACTTCAGTGTATGGCCACAGGTCCATTGGACCTCTTGGGTTTTTTTTCTTCTTTATAGGAATGAGACAGCAGACTGGGTATGCAGCTGCATACCTCAATGTCTCTGGTTGGGAGTTAGCCCCAGGGATATTAAAATCTAATGGCCACATGATGAAAGAACAGGAGAAACCTTACAGACTGGGAAGGAGTCCCCATCACAAAGAACCGAAGTGACACAAGTAAGACCTTGCTTGCAAAGATCTCTCCCTCTCTGAAGCAAGGAAGGAGCGCAGGTGGCTGCTGCTGTGGCTTACTGCATTATGCAGGTGATTAGTCAACATGTATGAGTTTTTCACTGATCAAGTATCATGAAGACCAGATGGCCTCAAACTGAGGAAACCCAAACAGGGTAACAGGGTTACCTTGCTCTGCCTCCTAAATGGAGCTGTGGGCTGACATTATGTCATATTCAGGATGCTAGAGGATCCAAAAGTTTTGTGCCTCAAATTTTGCAAGTAATAGGGAAGATCCTTTTGATGAGCCACATTGTTGATGCACTTAAGGTTGGAAACAAGTTTCATATGCACGCACTCACTATATGATTGCCCATACAATGCCTGTAAACCCTATATACATGTACATAGGTATGCCCATACAAACACATGCAGCCCTGTGCCTTCCTACAACCCATTACCCCTTTGTTTGTGCACACAGCCGTCCCTCATAGGATACTCAGAGCATTATATTTTCCACTTGTCTGACAAGTTTCAGTGTAAAGCAAACCCCTGGGGTGAAGTTACCCACACCAGAACTAACTGTCTGCTGTTGCTTAGTCTCTGTGCTAAGTTTCTGGCTTACAGGCATTGATTTAATAAACACAGCTGCACTCACAACTTGGAGGGCACCCAAAAACCCCACAGCACTCTTAGACTATGCATAAGCACAAAGCTTGACAGCTACATCAGCTGATGCTTGGGGATCTACTGCTCTCTGAGGACCTTGCCCTGTGACTGCAGGAAGGACAAGACAGGCTAAATCCCACCAGCCACCAGGTCCAAAGAGCTCCTGTAGGAATAGCAAGAGAGCAAATCTGGCAAATCCTGCAAGCATCTAGGAAGGACAGTGACGCTAGTAAACAGGAAAAATAATTATTCCCCAGTACCTTCCATGTCTTGTGGCTCATCTCCAACCCAGAAATTGCAAAGTTTCTTTTGGAAATCCTAGGAAAAGCGTTCCACTTGACAGATATAAAGAGACTGTATGTGTTGGAGGGGGGAACATAATGGAGGATGTGGGGAACTTGTCAACAACCAGCTGGGAAGGACACCTATTCCTTATTGACTACAGTCAGCTTCCTGCTTTTGTTTTAGTTTTCTTTCCTGCAGAAGTGCCGGCTGTTCACAGGAACAATGGAGCTAGAAACAAATCACATTCACTAAAATATCTGGGGTTTGTTTTCCTCTGTATCCTTCAGAGAGAAACTGTCTGGGAGCCAGCCTCCTGCTATCCCCTGTAACTGAGCCCTTTGCTTCAGCAAAGCCATTGTCAGCTACACTACAAAGCAAGGAGGACCACCACTAATTGTCCTGTGGTGCGATGGAGCACACATTAGTGAGCATGGTAACTCCTACACCCCCACCAGGGTTACAGAGGCTTCACCATCCTTACCTGGAACTAACCTGCCACCAAACTGCATCTGCAGGACAGTGGTGTGAGTCCGTACCTGAGAGATGGGGGTGTTGGGAGCAGGAGGCGCTGGCCTGCTTGGGGGTGTCCGCCTGGGAGCGTCCTTCACAAGCGCTGGCAGCACTGGCCCAGTGGGCTGCCCCGCAACGCAGCTGTAGCCAATGGAGATGGCGGATGGCTGCTGTGTGTTTATTCGGAGCCCTGGAGCTTGCTGGGGAGGAGGTTTTGATGGGATTTCAGGGAAGCCAATCACCTGTGCAGAAGACCCACAGATCCCCAAGAGTTAGGTATTTTCACTTCAAACCACCTTTTTTTACCCTCTTCTACACATTTGAGGATCTACATGAGGTCTATGACCCATACAGGAGAAAATATCACCTGCGACACCAGCATGTGTTATATATGTCTAGTAGGCATTGTTTAGATAGACTAGGACAATTTAGGATTATGAGGCAAAAATGGGAATCAAGAGAAAAGAGTAACTCTGGCACCAGCGCTATAAGTGATGCTTGCAAATAAACCCAGAGTTTCTACAGTTTTGAAAGGGTGATGTGACAGAAGAGGATCTACCAGGAGAGATGAGTGGCCACACAGACCTGGTCAAATCCCAGCTCCTGCCTTTAAGAAATCGCTAGAAATAGGTACTCCATTCAGCTCCCATGACTTTCAGCCACGGGTGATGTCTGTCTGTTTTTCCCATCCTTTGATAAAACCAGTCCCTAATTACAGTATGAGGGGGAACCACATCCCACGTCTTAGGGCAGTTGAGTGTCTCCTCAGGGAGTGGAAGGTGACCTTGTCCCTACCTTCCTCTGCTCCTGGGGGGTTTTCAATTTGAAGGCAGGGTTTGCATGCCCATTTCCAGAGGTGTTGCTGCCAATGAGAGAAATAAAAGAATAAGTGTTATTTCCTAGATATATTTTGTCCTTCTTTGCTGTATTTTCCATTATGTTTTAACCAAAGTTAAAAAATGAGAAGCACTGACTACACCAAAAACCCAAATAGGTATATTCCTCACAGCCTTTGCAATTTCTTTTCTGTCCTGACACAAGCAGATAAGGCACTGTCAATTTACCTGAACTGAGGTGTCTTCTTTAGAGAACAGATAGAAAATTTATTCCAGCATTTCAGATAATATAATAAAACCATGATTCCAATGAGAAGGAGGATGGGAGCCAGTACTGCAAGAGTTATCACAACTGGTGAAGGGCCTGAGAGTAAGAAAGTAGAGTTAGTTAAATGGAAAACTCTCTGCTCCCAATCTAACTCAAGTTCTTCTGAAGTGCCACAATTGTAGAGTTGGTCCCACTCACCTTCAGGCAAGGGGGGACCACTGTCCAAGCTTCCTCCCCTCCCCTGCTTGTTGCAAAATGGGGGGGCCCACCCCTGGTTGCAGTGGCAGTTCTTGTTGTTATTGCAGACCTGGGGTGGGAAGACTCAGAGGCTTTAGTGTCAGATACTAAAGAATGTGCAAGCTAAAAAAAAAAGTAAGTCCTTGATGGATAAACACTAAGGAAGAAACTCTTATTGGCATAAACAGCAAGTTAAGTGCTGGGAAACATTTTCTTTTCATGGAGTGACTGCCTTTTATTTCCTCAGAAATTCTCCCTTTCTCCAAAAGACAACAGTTCTTCAGCTGAAGTGCCACTAACTTGGATTCTGGAGAAAAGCAACATTTAGAAATGCTTTTTTCTTGTTCTTATCTCTAAACTAAAGGACAGTTTAGAGTCTTCCCTTCCATCCAGTGAAAATTTCTTATTGTTTAGTTTATTGCTTGTCCCAGTTGCATCGGCTGATCCCTCTGATTAGGGACATCCTGTGCTAATTGTAGCATTTAATTTGTTTCTGTGGAAGAGCTGACAATCACTTGTTACAGCTTCATGGATCATAAGAAATGAAGCAACCTGAGAATGAAAAAGCAGGCCTTGTCAGGCCTGTCCTTGTCAGGTATATCATGGGGCCTCCCAAGCTACTCGGGGAGGCACATGCTGCTGCACTTATCACTCTTCTCCATTGCCTAACTGGACCATGGGGATGGATAAATGTTTTATACCAGAAACATCAGCAAAAGGTATAAAAAATTCTCACCAGCCTTTTCCATCCATCCCCTGGGGACACAGCAGAACACTGTTCTAAAAATGACTTTTTACTGTTTTCCTTCAGTAAGTCCAATTTCTTTTTATACAATCTAAACTGACCTCAGGTTACCCCTTCTTGGTTTTCATTCATTGCAATTCATATCCCTCCTGCAGACCTCCTTAAATCCTATATCAAAGGGACCAGAAAATGCATCAAACAGGAAAGGAATGTGGAAACTAGTAATCATGAAGCCCATGTCTGGAGTGAACCTAAGCATAGTGTTGGAACTGAGCTGAACAACCGTCCACTGATGAATGTCAGCCCATGCATTTCTTCAGTCTGAAATGGAGATGAAAAGGAAGACACCTACTCCATGCCCATTGCACTTCTTGCTACAGCTTTCAGAGTCAAAGATGATGGATGTATTCTGGCAGCGTCCCTCAAAGCAAACCTGCAGAGAAAGGATCCCAAAAGTCAGTGTTAGCTCTTTAGTTACATACCAATTATGTTATTTTGTAACTTGCAGGGTCACAGACATCTTAGCAATACAAGTAATGCCATGGGCAGACCAACAGTCCATGAAGTTAGCCTGGTTCACAAGCAAATATTTAATCACTACTCTAAATCCCAGCTAATGCAGATCGGAGAGAGGAGGGGGAGCTCCAAAGTTGATAGCTTGGCCATGCCCATGTGGCAAGTCTCTGAAGGAGCTCTCAGGTGTCTTGATTTCTAACGGCGTGTCTCACCTCTAAGCAAGAAAACCTTACCAACTAGCGAATCCCAAATTTAGCACTAGCCCTGGGCTTTATCTGGCACATTCTTAAGGTATAGTCTTTGATGTGTGTTCTCCATTGCTTCTCAAAAGACTTCAAGAAATAATTTTCCTAACAAACATTAAAATCACCTAGAAAGGCATTACACATAAAAAGCAAATGGCTTGATAACTACAATGCACTTTACAGATGGAAAACTGATGCCCTGAATTTCCCCCAGGCCATTACAGGCAGGACTCTACCTACATGATGGCTCCCACATTTTGTTCCTGTTAACACCAAGCCAGGATCCAGCATCTCCTTTTCTTCACTCTCAGATCTGTATATGTGGGTCCCTCGGCACCTCAGCTGCGTCCTCTGCATGTGGATAGTTGTGTCTATGGCCACTGCATTGGATTGCAGGGGTTTGGAAGCAGAGCTCTGGCACTGGATCTTCCCACATTTAGCATCTCTGATTTCAAAGGAAAGTCTAAAGTGATTATTTCTGGCTTGACAAATGTTTTGCAGGCATCAGCTCTACATGTAAATTTAAGTAGCAGTGTTGAGTCATTGTTTAATGGCAGAAGAGCAAGCACCTCCGAAGAGCTAGCCCAAGCAACAGAGTCTGATAGGTACTGATCGTACCCTTTCCCTGTCCCCGAGGGCTGGCAAGCCTCAACAAAATCACAGGTTAAGACTAAGAAGTTTTTGCTGTTAAAGAGCTACATTTAACTTACAGATTTGAAAATTCCCTCTGCTGTCACTTTGAAAAGAATATCAACTAGAAGTTTTAAAATGCAAAAGGCAGATAAAATGTTAAACTTAAAGTTGAAGTTGTAACGGCTTTAAGTCTGACAAGGACACAACTGGTTTCCCAGAAGGCAGAGGGAGGGAATGAAACCAAAGCATGGATCAGTTTTATCTATTGGTCCATAATTTTGTAATATATAAAAACATCTTCTCTAATGCACAACCCTTGACTGCCACTCTGCTTTCTACCTCATCTCACACTTCCTGTAGTTGCCGTAGATGTCTTTCCCACAGTTCCCATAGATGTCTCCAGCAGCATTAACCTTCTCAAAGCAGGCATCTGGTGCTGGTCTTGCTCCTGCATAGAAAAGACTCACATGGCTGATTCCTGTGGAGCCTGGCAGCCCATTTCATCCCATGCCAACCACTCAGTTGTTCTTTTTTTGGGATGGTTTGAGCAGAGGAAAATTTTTGCTGCCTCTTCCAAGCAAGCAAGGCAGGAGAAAAGGTTCTTCAGACTTTGGCACTGATAAGGGGTATGGAAGGTACCTTATACGGTGTGAATATTAGCAGGATGCTGTATAATATTGCCTATTCAAAAGACAATGTATTTCACTGCAAGTAGTGTCCTTACCAGGCCCCCACAGCTGAAAGCACTGGTCTTGATATGTGAGACACATGCCACTGTAGCAATAGGCCCTTCCTCCGTCACAGGCAGCCCCATCAATTTGGTAAGAGTTGGGGGGGCAAAACGGTGACTCGCCAGTACAGTATTCTGGGAGGTCACAGAGTCCTGCTCTTTCCCTGCAGAGAGTTCCTGGAGACATCAGCTAAAAACATAACAAAGGGAAAAAAAGTGAGTTAGTGCTTGGCTCATTTGTAGTTTCATGTCTGCACAACATCTTGTAGATAAGAATCTTGCATGTGTGTGTCCAGCTACCTTGTCTTAACTTTTTTGAGGACAGCAGTGATCCAAGTGACTCTTGTAACTTCACTAACAGGGTGAGCTGTATAGAATCAAATTAATGATTGGATCCCTTCTCTAAGTAGCAATGAGATTGTGCACAGAAAGTAACAGTGCTAGATCTCAAGGGCATATTGATCCATCTCCCTCTACCCTAGGGTACAATCTGATTTTTCTAAACTTTTTCTGACAGATGTTTGTGTAATCTATTCTCAAAACCCTCTCTGTTTGGGAAGTTTGTTTCAGTGTTTGCCTGTCATTTCTGCTGGATACTTTTTCCTAATAAGTAACTTAGGTCTCCTTTGCTTATAAGTTTGCCCAGTTCATTCCTGTCCTGTCCACTGTGGACATAGAGAACGGAGGGGCACACACAGTTACATCTAAGAGGTTTTACCAAGTCTTTTGTGAAAGGAGTGAGTCCAGATGGCTTCCCAGAAAATTATTTTCCACATGCTCAGGGTAAGTCAGTAAGAGCACACAGTCAATGTGTCAAAATGCACAAAAACGGCTTAAGAGAAATGTTCAGTTTTGAGTTAATTTGTTGTCAAAGCTTGAGCTCTTTGGCACCCAGATTATAAAGACATTTTAATCAGCCTCTATAAGGAAGGATGAGAACTAAAATGATAGTGGACACAAGTACACAATCCTCTTTTTTAATGTTTCTTCAGCAAGCACCTGGGCTAAAGGAATTCATCGGCATCCCCACCCAAAAAAGAGTGTTTGGAGTAAAGATAGCCCAGCCTAAAGCCCAGAGGAAGTATTTGCTCTAAGAGCTCTGTCTAGACTCTTCTAGTGCCAAAGGAGAGAAATATTCATTCTGATTTATCCCATCCCCATGTTTTTAAGAGAGGCACTGTGACTTCATTCCAGCAGCATTCACAGCTCATCTTAAATTATCACAGAAATCAATTAAATTAATCAGCTAGAAAAAAAGACCCCACTAGTTTCACTGTGCTCATAGCTAAAATAATACAACTAAAATACAACTAAATAGTTGTAGCTAAAAATCGGACCATGCTGCCTGCAGGTGAGGAGCTGAACTCCATGTTTGGCTATGTTTGCTCCCCTTCCCCCTCCATTTTTCAGCATCACACTTCCATCACTGCTCTTCCCTCTCCCCACTTCAAAAAGCCCAGACATCCCACCTTGCACTGATGACAGCAGCTGCCATGGGCACATTCGGCACCCAGCTTCAGAGAGCAGGTGTTGGCATCGCAGCAGGGGTTATTGCATTCCTGGAAGACAGCGAAATGCAGAAGAGTTTAAAAGGCAGATGCTCAAGACAAGAATGTGCCAGAGCATCAAAGTGTAAGGCTAACACTAATCTGTTGATGAATTACATGCAAACAAATTTAACAGCCTTCCTTCCTCAGTATGTTCACGATAACCAGCATGTGCTGAATTACAGCACTGCATAATTGCGTCTTCTGTTGGACTGACTAGACATTATAGGGTGTGATTCTGGTGAGTCTGGGCTGCTTATTCCAGCTCCTTTTGTCTCATTAGTCAAAGTATGAATTTGGAGAACTGAGATGCAATTCTAAGAGAAGCTCCATCCTTATCAGAATAGAGATGTTAAGTGAATTTCTATACGGAAATGCAACATCTAAGATCACTCTTCTTTTTTAAATGAAGCTTTCATCACCTCTGTTCAACCATGGATTACACCATCCCTGAGTTCTGGGATTCACTGTACTACACACTGTGAATATAGTTAAACATGATACTTTAGAACCTTGATTTACACTGTGTGTACATTTGCATACAGGGAAGGTCTGCATATCTCCTGCACAAACAAAAGCTGGTTATATATCACATCACTGTATTTGCAAAATACATAATACAATCACTGTGTCCCACTAAACCCCAAATGGTTAGATCTGAAAAATTGTTACCTCCACATCTCCACAGTCACACTCCTCTCCTTCTTCCAAGTAGCCATTTCCACATTTCTTTCCTCCATACATTTTTTTGGTATCTGGCATATTGGAGAGACACATCCCTCCACCAGACTGCAGATACTTCTCCAGCTCTTTCCTGTTGCACTGGTTGAACACCTTGGGGAAAGGGTGCCTGAATATTGACAGTGTAGAAAAACATCAAGACAGATCTGAGCAATTGTTTAGAAAACAAAAAATGAGCACATGCAAATTCTGAAAAGTGCCAAAGGACACGGGTCGCTCTCTGAAGTTTATGAAACTGTGCTCAAGTAGATCGTAATTTTGTGTGCCTGTTCATTTGGATTACATTTGGAGATAAAGAGGGATTGCACTGCAAGACTGTCTAGTAATTTAATGGCCTTAAAAACGAAACTTTAATGAAATAAAATAAGTTGAGTTAGATTAAACTTTGATAGCTGACAAGTCCTTACCTGCTCAATATTGAAGCTGTGGCTTATTCCTAACTGCTTGAAGGAGCCTGAGAATCTAGCATCCAGACTGTGAATAACTACTTGTGAATCTCACTGCTAAAAACAATTCCTTTTTCCTACCTACTGCCTCATTGGAAAGGATATGAAATATTTTCTGTTATGTGAATTACTAATTTCTGTTGCTACAATGCCAGAACTTAAGCGTTCTACAAATGACTTTGCATGTCTGTGTTCATATTACATGTTCTACTTCCATGCCACTGTTTTTTCACTTCTCACCTAAATGTTTGTCCTTATTTAGAGGAAATCACGCATGTAAAAGAAGATCTATGAAGAAAATTTTTTTATAATCTGCTAAACCTCAAGAAGGAAGGCTTGAGGAAACAGGGAATGTGGCTTTACATGAATGAGTTTGTCTGACACTTTTGCGTGACTGAAATATAGAAGCTGTTGTGGTTCCTCATCCAAATTGAGCTCTCAAATCCCTGTGGACTTCCAGAGTCACTCTCACTTCCCCTTTCTCAGCTATTTCTTCCCTTTTAAACATGGGCTTTCTGTGGCTCACTGAAACCAAGCAGTAAGACAACAAGCAGTTGATCCATTTTCATGTCTTCTGAGTTAGAAATATAGTCGTATCACTATGCTTTTTAATAAAAAACAGTTCTTTCCTGAAGCAATCCTTTTTCATCTCATTACCACATTATAATGCATGTTAGCTTTTGCACAAAATGTTCTAGAAACCCTATCAACTATCACTCTATGCATCTTGTGTGTAACAGAAATGAAACCTCTACATGCCAAGGTCATACACATTTTGGTCACCCCATGTTTCTCTGTACTTGGTGTCAATAGGTGATTCAGGTTTTGCAGAATGTGAGTTCATACGCTTTGAACTTGCTTTGGAGTAATGGATAATTTGGTAGGACACAGTTGGAAACACAAACTCAGAGATGAACAAGTTAGAAAGGTCCTGAGACTGTCTCTCAAGACAGAAGATAGAAATTTTTTTCTTTTTACCAGACAGTTTAGAGCTTCAATTCTAAATGCTGCCAGATCCCTCTGCTACCTAAGGACAGTCTAAGGCAGAAATAAGTTCACTGGGAATTCAGCAAATTGCTACTGATACACAAGCCAGGGTTTGCCCAGCAGTATTTTCTCTGTAAACACAATGGCTTTAACAGGCAGCAAAAGACCCACCTTCGGTCTGCATTTCTAGCTCTTACTGTACCACGGTACGGTACGGCTCTTGTAACAAAGCCCTTTGCATTTCTTCAAGAGACCCTGTAAGGCAAACTCACCCAGTTGCAGATGCCATGATGCAGCCTCCATCTTCAGCAGGGGTAGTACAGCAGCCAGCTGAATCATGATTCATCCCAAAATTGTGTCCCATCTCATGGGCAATGGTAGCAGCAACACCAATTGCATTATCAGAGTGATCCTGTAGAAAGTCAAAGAGGCACATCATTACCTGTGCCTGTCCTGAGTCAGTGGAGTAAGCAGCATTTCTCATTACTACATGTAGAAAACTACATCTACTGAAGGTATTCCTGCCCATAAGCAAGTGAGGTAGAGGCCTTCAGAGAGAATAATTTTTTTCTGGGCTTTAGGAGGCTCTCTTCTATGTATTCACTGGCGGCAAGAAACATCGTATTTGGTATTAGCAATTACTTACCATGTTTACTCCTCCTGACTGGAAATCAGAGCACATGGACATCACGGGAGCCAAGCCTACTGTGGTACCTTGGAAGGGCACACCCCTGAAATCAACCCAGAAAGATGATGAAATGGCACTGAGGCACTTGAGAAGGCAAGACGGAGAAATGCATCCTGCAGTCCACAGCTTTATAGACATATGCAGTGCCAGGTGAATACATTTTCTTTAGCAGTACCTTCAAGTACAGGACATTATAGCAGAGCTACAAAACCTGAAGACCTATTTTTTTCTTGGACTACCGCTTTATTTTATGGGCTGAACAGTCAATCCTATTTTATATATTGGTGCCAAAAAGTGCTTCTGCTGAGCTTTGCAATAAGCACAGAAAAGACTACTTCTGGATCCTTAATTTGGTATTGTTTGTGAATATTTAATTTATCTTAAGCCTGATATTTACCAGCTTGGGATTCAGGGACTTGACAGAGTACTAGATTACACCTTTGAGGTGCAGCCTTGCTCAGCTCCTTCTTGTTGGCCTGGAATTCTGCACTGTCCCTGCCAGCATGTCCAAAATGAGAGCCATGGAAATTTTGCTCAGGACATGACTAGGTGAAAATGAAACACAGTAATGTTAAAGGGAAAAAAAACCACCACACGAACAAACAAAACAAGGGAACAGGTATCATATGTCTGCATTTCAGTCCTACAGGTTTCTCTTCTGACTCACCACTGTTTACTGGTGGATGAATTATCCTGGAAGAGATAAGGAGGTTTAACAGCTGCTGCAAATTTTTGTTCCAATGTCATCTGCATTGATGGCCATAGCTACTGGCCCTACAGAGATCAGTAGGTAGCTCCCATCAGGTAGCTCCCAGCACCATGCCCCTGTGTCTCAGCTGGATGAGTTAGGAATGAATGCCTTCCCCAAAGGGCTTAGCTCCCCTTTACAGCTTGCTTATGGTTCTTGAAATAGTACATGTAGCTGTGACACATCATGTGCAGCTGCTTGTGATGTGCACACACAATAAAGCCAATGCACTTTGATAGATCTGAATTGAGACTGCTGCATGGCCTGGGACCTCCATTTTTCCTAATGTGGTTATGCTCTGGGTGCCAGAGATCAATACTGACTGAGCAGACGTTACAAGAGCCTGCCACTTGGAATTTCAGAACGATATCATCTTACACCCTGAGTTTCCTTCCCACTTGTCAGAAACGGGTAATTTCAGGAGAAATAAACTTACGTGATTAGTTGGGCATTGTCGTGTTTTCTGTACACCCTCTCCTTGCTACTCCAGGCCAGAAAGGACTTAAGAGTGGAGTAGGGATTCTCAGTTACATCACATTTATTCCAATCATTCCAGATCTCCAGCCCCACCAAGGCAATCCGGATATTCAGGGATCTGTAAAACTAAGATACAGGAAGGAAAAGAGATGGCAAAATGAGCACCACCAATTTATTTTACTGTATTTTAAATCTTGAATATAAATCCTGATAAATGCTACTAGAGATACACATATCCAGGAGAAGATGCTCCCACTGGAAATGCAATTTAGCTCTGCAGAGAGAAATGTGCACCACCCACAAACCTGAACTCAATTGAAATAGAGACACTGCTTTCATTTTCAAATGAATGAAAAAGAGATAATCTAGAGAAACAAAGACTGGAGACTGACATAATGATTATCTTTAGATATGTCAAAATTCCTGAAAAGAGGAAGAAATAATCTGCTGCCCATGTCAAGTACAAAGGACAAGTCTTCATGGGTGGCAGGGTGAAGGGAGTGGTGAAAGGAGTTTAAGGGGAGAAGGGGAATATGAAGGTAATAGACCTGAAAAGTAGTGTTTACTTCAGCAGTACTGAGTACCACTGCAAGGATGGCCTCCGTAGGCTCCGTACAGCTCTACTTGCCAAGATTTCTACAATGTGAAGTAAACACCTTAGTCCCTTGTCACAAAACATTGTTTAGGTAACACAGTTAATGCAGAAATGTATTAAAACACAGAGATGCTCACAGTGACTTCCAAGCAAGGAATGAAGATTCCCTCACCCTGACCGTTATGTCCAAAACCAGAACTGTTTGTCAGATGTTCTGCACTCCCTCGGTCACTGGGGAGACTTGGCAAAACTTTATTCTCTCTCTCAAGAATGCACTCTTCCTCAGTCACCATTCATTCTCATAATTCACAATTTGACTTTGCTTTCATCGGTTCACAAAAAAACCTGTTCTTACCTTATCTACATAATTAGCAGCCTCTACTAATTTAAGCCTTGTTGCTTCAATGTTGAAGTGATGTTTCTGAAACTGAACAAAATGAACACATCAGACAGCATAAAAACAACTAGGAAGAGCTGAAATGTGTTAAAACAAGTCACATTACTCTGAAGTGAAGCCCCAAAGCCTTCCTAACTGTACATCTGCCTACAAGTCCACCCATACATGTATATTCAGAATTCAACCCTGGCACACCGCTGCCACCATGTTACTCAAGTAACAGTGGTAACACAGTGGAGCCACCCAAACTTATCAGATCCAGAGACAGGGGCTGACAAAGAACTGGCACATCTTCCACGTAAAATATATGGTAATATGACTTCATGTCTGAGGTCACAGCTGCCGTAGTGCTCATCACATCTCACTCATACAATGAATTTGCCTCTTTAAAACACTTGGTAATTAATGAGTTAATTTTAGCAAACTGTTTGATTCAAGGAATTAAAGAAGCAAAAAGTTTATATTTTTGTTTAACAGACAACAAAACCTGGGACTTTTTTTCCAGTGAGGGAGGCAGTAAAATAAGAGCAGTTAAGGATGACACTGTAAGGGTGTGTACTCCAGCTTGTCTAATCAAATGGTGAGCAACATATGGCAGTTCCTGGGTACAGTGTGTTTCCTCAGTTTCCCCAGTATCCTGGTACCTAATGGAGAAACCAAAATAGGTTCTGCCCCTTTAGTTTTGTTCAAAATAAATTATACAGACCACAGCACTCTGTGGCTTTCACTACTGGAGCTCCGAGTTGTAAATTACGAACAGGACCAGCCTGACTCCTGTCTGTGCTAGAGATTAAATGATCATCAAAACACCATGTGGTTTGCACTGTCACTAAGTATGTCTGGCATGTTGTCCAGGCTGGAGATGGGGGAGGAATTGCTGACTTCAGTGGGTCTCTTCCAGCCTTATTTTATGATCTGGAGCCTTAAAAATGTCTATTTATATATCTGCTACCAGCTCAGAGCAGAGCATAATCACCATTATATTCTCTAGAGATTAAGTGTACTGCAGAGTTATATGCACATTGTTCCTGGAAACACACAAGCCACCCTAGGCTGTAGGTGGTCTCTCCCATCAATAGCTAGGGCTGACCACTGGTACCTTGAGAGGCCAGAACTGACCTCCAACCCTAGTCCTTCATCCTAATCACAACCTGTATCGCTCCCCTGGCCAATAGTGGCTGACAGTGGTGGCACAGGGGTCATGGCTGCAAGGAAAAAAGTGATCAAGACACAGCTCTCCCTGTCTGTTGGTGGGGGTAGGACCATTGGGATGGCAAGAGGGAACCTGTTGAGATACAGCTGCCCTCCCCACACCAGGGTGTGTTGCAGGTGAGATACTCACTCTGGGCCCAGTGCTCAGCTGGTATAAACATGATTCCATTTCTTACCTCTGCATAATCAGCCACAAGCAGAAGCTCCACATACTTTGTAGCCTGCAGAGTCTCCCGTTTCACCTGCAGCAGCAGCAACACAGGTTATTTCCCCAATATCGCCCAATAAACACTTCGCAAAACATAAATACAGGTCATTTTTCCCAATTTGTTCTTTACTGGCTATCCACCCCATCACACACAGGGACCTCCAGATGTGATGACTTGTGCCAACACAAGTCAGTTTAGCTACCGCAAGTGCCTGTGTGGCTGTCCTCATCCTTCCCATTTGTTCATTTATCAGACTCGCAAACCTGTGCAGGAACAGACAAGATTCCTCAGGCTACACAATGTTCCCCAGCACTCTATTTTCCTGCTGGAACCCCTGTTTGGCAATCATCTTGCCACAAACCCTCTCAAACATTCTTCATTTTACTTTCTGAATCCCAGAGAACAGTGAGGTCCTTGGGCGTGGAACAGGTGGGAATGCATGACCCCAGTGTGAGCCCTGCTCACCCGCTGGAGGGGTGGTTTAATTCCAGTTGTGAAGTCCCTGAGCCAGTCTTCAGCTGTGTCCCCAGTGCCCTGGTAGCCACAGGCTCCTCTATGCAACCTCAGGTCCTCCAACCTGTAGATCAAGTGCTGGTTTGGGCTGTCAGGAACCGGCTCTAAGATATAGCTGGAATTGCTGCTCAATATGATAAGTCCTCTGTTGAAACAGGAAGCAATAAAAGGGAAAGTTAATTACAATCACAGAAACCAGAGACAAATCCTTCTGCTGCTGAGTTCCCATCTGGTCCCAGCAAGGCATTTATCTTTACCAGGCCTTTCAGTTCATTAGTAAAAAGGATGGGAATATTTTGAGTTCTGAGGGGCAATCCCTGAGCTTGCATACATTAAAACATATTTAGTGGGCCTCAGACATTCAGTTAAGGGGCTACTGGAACATGTGCTGCAACAGTGCTAATCTGAAAAGTACTGATTATTTTAAGTGCAACAGAAGTTTGTCTTTAACAGAACTGACCTAAACAATGTAAAGAATGTTTGTCAACAGAGAAAGCCACATTTCTCTCTGGGACTTGCATATAGCCATATGGTTCTGATTTTTTCCATGAGCATTTACAGCCAGTAGAGCTGAAAATCTATGTTTGATGCCCACTAGAAGATGTGTGGCTCGACAGGCACCATGCCTCCCTGTGTAGGCTCAGAGTAGAAACAGCCACATGTGCTCAGATCCTGTGCCTTCCCAGCGAGTATAAAACCATGCTGAGGAGCTGCCAGCACACGCTGACAGCTCAGAGGCACAGGAATCCTACTGCATATGTACACTGAGACATCCCTATCTTCTCTGCAGCTGGAAGGGCTTACAGAAGCAAGGCACGCCTATGACTACTTTTGCTTTTGGATTATTTATTGCAAGCCACAGGTGGCTGCACTCTCCTGTTTATCTCACTGGGCTCTTTGGCCTGTGCTACATCCACTTAAGATGTCTCAGGTTTGCTTTGGCATGGGCTGTTTCCTGGCTGGAGCTGGTCCCATCAGCACAGCTTCCAATCAGCACTTGAGAGCAGATGACCACTAATAGCAATAAAGCCCATGCAGTGTTTTGGAAACAAACTCTGAGCTGGTGTAAATGAATGTAGCTCCTTGGTCACAATGAGCCATTTCATTGACTCCTGCTGAGGATACAGAATGTCTTTTCCTGACAGAGACTCTGTTACTACCAAAGCAAGGTTTTAAATGCATCATAAACACAACCCCAGTACCACCCAGGAAGAAAGCAAAGAGCAGAGCTGACAACCCAGGAAGAAGTTCAGACTTGAAGACATTACCTCAGAAGGCACACAAAAACTTGCCAGTTGTTAGAGGCTGGAAGGAACTGGTTTCTGCATTAGAGTACTGGGCTGGGGCATAGTGAGTCCTATCCCTGTCTCTATAAGGGATGAAGCCCTAAGTCACTAACAAGAGTCTTTTGATCCAGTGGACTCCTGAGTTAAATTCATTTATTGGAAAAATCCATGTTGCTAGCACAAAGGCCTAAGGAATCTATGAGCTGGCTAGAGCAGCCACAGTTACTAATGATACATTTCTGCATTTCCCCTGACACATTCCCTTTTATGACCAGAACTCTTGGCTGGGTGACATTTGAGAACAGATCTATCTGCCCAGAAAGAAATATGGCTTCCAGGCTTCTGGGGAGCAGAGCTTGCATGGCAGCATGTTAAGGAGATGAACAGAGGCAGTCCTGCAGCTCCAGCATCACCAGAGGCAGTCCTGCAGCTCCGCCATCACCAGGCACTTACCGCAGCCCTCGACACGTGCTGACCACGACACTGGAGTGCTCCCAGCCCTGCACGATCCCATGGTAAAAGCAGTGGTCCTGGAAGGCAGAGGGGAGCAGGGTTGGCACTGCAGTTTCAGAGCATACATGTGCTATATTTAGGCATCACTGAGTCCCACACAAGTACCACTGACATTCTGGTAATTGTTCTCTTTCCACTGCATAGGGCAGTTGACTATTATAACTAACTTTCTGCGAGTCTCCATCAAAATCTGGCCTTTCAGCTGCCATGCATGGCCTGTGCAAGTGTATCAAATGGATTCCTGTTGCCAGTAAAAAATAAGAGCTTTGAATCCCCAAGGAAGCAACTCAGATGGCTGCAGCATTAAGGCAGATGCAAAGCTTTCTGCCTGTAATGGGAGCTGCCTATCAATGGCGACTGCCCTGGGTCAGGCCCCAAAGGATGTGCCTTCAACCCTAGAGAGGGTGATGCCATAGGCAGTGGGGAAGTCCCTGTCTGGGGGTTCCTGACAAGACAAAGGCAGCCTCTGGCAGACACAAGGAGGCTTTGGGGCAGAAACACCAACATATTCATCACATGCCCTCCCCTTGCCCCAGGGCAGAATTAGTAAAGATGATCTCATGGGGGTTTTATCTCTTATTTTTGCATCACAACCAAAGCACATCTTTGTGCCACTGCAGTGGAGAGTCAGCTATGGCTTGCATGAGATCAATAATTTATGGCATTTTTACTGAACAGGAGCCAGCTTACTCAGGCTGGTTTTCCCAAAGGCTGGGAAAGTCCTCTGTGTGGAGTAATCAGTGACAAAACTAAGAGCAAGACAGTGAGGAGCAGGAGGAATAAATTATTCCGCAGCACCCAGAGAGTGAGGAGAAAAGCTGGCAGCTGACCTTGGCTCTCATAACAGAGCTTGGGCAAAACAGTTAGATATTCTTATGATTTCAGGGGGATGGAGATACTTTCCCACTGGAACCCCCCAGGTCAGAAAGCTGGACTGCCCCTGCTTCAGCTTAAAGCTGTGGGGACCTGTGGCCTGAAAGAAAGGCTCATGAGAAAGAAGCTCCCCCATGTCTCTAGGTCCCCCACCTGGTTTCCTCTGCACACAGTGGGAAGGAAAGCGCTCCCTGCACTCACCGTCTGGGTCAGAGACATGGTCTGGGTTTGTCCAGTCTGGCTGTAATGAGTCTCAGTGTAGCCTGGAGCAAAGAGGTTTCTGCAGCCATGGCAGAGTGAAAGAAAAGAGAAAAAAAAAGTAAGATCTTTCTTTAGACCTGGATTTCTGCTCCCTAAATATGCTAAAAAATTGGCTAGGTCCAGCTCTTTCTGAAGTCCGTACCAATATTCCTGTTGATGTGAACCACCATTGTAGACCTGGGGCAGTCACTATTTACTATCTGCAATGCAAAACCAGCTGCAGTGCAGGGAGAGGGCAGGCAGGAGACAGGTATTTGCAGGAAACCAGCTGTGCTCTATCTCTGAATTCTGCTCCAGACCAGCACTTCCCATCTGTGAGGCCCTTGTTAACACTCTGTCCTCAGGGAGGGAGCAGGTAGTGGCTTCCTGGTGGCACAGGAGGCATTGGAGTTGCTGCAGGATGGGTGCCACAGGCTGTGCAGAGTGCACCGTGATGACAGAGGGTCAGGAGGTGCAAGCACAGATGACCTTGCCACATCCATCTATCTGCTGCCCTGGTAGGAGGCGAGTACTTCTCATGGAGCACATCCACTTCTGAAAGGGGATAGCAAGACATCTTCCTAAGTGCTCTTTAAAGCCATTTATTAAATTAAAACAATAAAGGAAAGCCTGTCCCTGAGTTAATTAGGCACTGAGATTGTTCCAACATCTGCAAGTGAACAACTCTATTTTTATGTGAGGACTTAAAAAAACACCCAGAAACCCAACACCATCATTGTCCCTTAATTGGTACAAGTCTCTGTGCAGAGTTTCCTTTACTACTGCCAAGTTATGCCCCAGATAGACAGGGATTAGATTCAAAGCACCAAGTCCAGTATAGCAAGCACACCATAGGCCAGCTCAGGATACATATGGGCACTGGTGCGAGTTCTCAGCTCAAATCCAGACTCTCTCCAGTGTTCAAACTTGAGTACAATTATAAACCAATGTGCATTTCAACTTCTGCCCAGAAGCCGTTTCACATCTTTGTCCTAGAAAAATGCTCATTCTCCAGTTTGAATTTGTTTGTGTCACCCTCATATAGACAATATTCTCCCTGTCTTCAGCCCAGGATCAGACTAAGTCTATAAAAGGAGCTCCTGTGCACTGAATAGTAAGCGTTTTGATTTTGTTCCAGAGGAAACAGCCTTCCCCTTCTTTTTAAACATCTGCATTTTCTAAACAGTGATGTGAAAAAGTACAGCAAGTCAAAATTCTGGGTCAAACCAAGAAGGTCATATCCTGTGTCCATCTCAGCAGCCATAAAATGTAGGTTTAAAACAGCTTTTTGTAACAATAGTCTCACTTCCAAAAATTTGGAGAAGGATCACAGAACATTGCCATATATGAAATAAACTTCTGCAGCAACACCGTGTGCTGTCAGGCCACCAAAGTACTGCACTTGCGACGCCACGAGGATGCCACATGCAACCTGCGCAGTGCGATGCCAGCAACACAGCAGCTGCAGTTCAGACGTTCTGAACTTCTGTTTAGTGCATTTCATGCACCAGATTTTTTGAATTATCACCTCCAGAAAGAAAGTTTTTTCTTCTTGTCTTTGCTTGATTCCTTTAGGCTGGATGACGAAAGCTGCATCAGATGCAAAACCAAAGATTTTTCCATTTGCCTTGGTTTTGGTATGCGGCAGTTGGGTTTAATCTACCTTGAAAGCCTCTCTGTTTAAATAAGGGATTGGATGACTGTGATATCTAATTAAATTAGGCCTGAGCAACAGGAAATGCAACCTTTTATCAGAGTGTTTGAAAGCGCTTCCCCCATTCAGCATGCAAAGGCTCAGACACCTGAACAAGTACCAATGGCTGTGTCAGACAAAACCATATGCCACTGTTGTATTTGATAGCATTTGATGTCAGGAATACAACAGCTTTTTTCTCCACTTTCAAAGTTCAGTGTAGCCCAGGAAAGCTCATTTTGTTTCCTTCTGATGTGTTAATTCCCATCACCAGATCCTGACAGTGATCAGAAGGTGAGATTGCTGTGTTCAGCTATCTCTGGTCTGTAAACTGAAGATAAGCACAGAAGCACCATCCCACAGAAAGTAACCCCCTTCATCTCCCTGACTGCCATAGCTTGCTCAGCATGACGCTTGCAAGAAGCAAAAGTTTAATCAACAGATTGCATTAACTCACAGGAAATTGCCTTGAGCAACGTGCTCTGGCAGGTATCTGGTCTGTGTAAAACTGTCATCTTGAGACTAGACAGTAACCAGCGTGCATTTGCCCAGTGCTACTAAAGCCAGAATTAGACACCAGCCCATGGATTTCCAGTAGCTGAGGCTTGCACAGCCTACTTGCTTCATTCCCAAACAAGCACACTTATGTTTTCTTCCTGCTCCTTTATTCTTGGAAAGTTTTCACTATGAATAGCTATTTTATCTCTCCTCCAGCATCAACCATAAAACTCTTCAGTGCTTTTACTCCTGCCAAGCTCCATGGTGCTGTCGCCCATGCATGGTGCCAAGATGGGCCATGCCGAGCATCAGAGCCTGGCACAGCAGGTTTCAGGGCACAGGGTGATGCCACATGGCACAAGGTGTGTGCACATCTCTTCCTACCTGCAGACTCAGGTACTAGCCCCTTCTAGGACGGATTATGGAGTTGAGAGGTCTGCTTGAATTTTTAGGGATTCTTGACAGAGTTGAAAGCATGCATCACCTGTCTGAGCAGTGCTATGTCACAACTTTGAAGCCTCTCTCCACTAGCTGACTCCTATCCTGCATCGCAGACTCCCTGTGAAAAGTCCAGATTCTTACTCTGAGCTTGAAACAGTCCTGTTTTGAAGAACCTTCCCTGCCATACTGCAGGGGAGCCTTGGGGCTCTTGCAGCACTGATGTTAAGGGTTATCACAGTGTGTTGCATGATGTGCAATGGGGAGGACAGTGAGGAAAGAGGAAAAACAACAGGACATCTTGCAACACCCTCAGGGTGCTATCTCCCTTTGAGCCTGTGAAAGCTTATTTCCCAGCCCAGCTCAATTCCTCAGCTATCATTGAGCTTTCCACCAAGATGTAAATAAATATAACAGGAGCCTTCTTTCTACCTCAGAGTGCACCAGTTACCAGCCAGTCTTCTTCTCCATGTGTATCAGTTGTTGGATAAATAGGAGAGATTAGTGAGACACACACACCCCGAAACCTTATCTGCCACCATTTCAGGTCAGCATCACTGCCAGGCTGATTCCAGTAGAGCCCAGCCCTGCAAAGTGCTGACAGACCTGCTTCACTGCTTCCAGAAGAGCACGGAGCTCAACTTGTTGCTGGCAAATGAAAGCCTAGAAAAAAACAGCATGATTTGATCCTTTCTTCTCTGTTATGTTATGTGTCTCTGTGACTACCTCTCCAGCAGCTCAAAATGAAGCTGCAAAAGTTTGGATGCAAATAACATCATTTAAAGGCTTCTGAGATCCAGTCAGGCAGCTGGCAGACTGTTAGCACACATCATCTTCCTAAAAGGCACTGTGGAATCCCTCATTAGAGAAGTTATCAACATAAAGAATTGATGAAGTCAGAAGAAAAGCTGGGTTTGGATGGAAGCAATCTCCTTTTCTAAACCTTGGTCACAGCTGCAGCCATGAGGAGCTGTTTGAGACCAGGGTAAGCTACACAAGAGCACTCAGGATGCTCTAAAGAAGCCCTCACCTTTCCAACAGTGACCAGCTTTCAGCGAGATCAATTGTTCCCTATGATCCAGCTCAGGGTGGGATAGCCTGCTCTTGGCAGGATTTGTTCTGTAGAAAGCCTTGGGAGACGGGTTAAATACAAGCGAGGAAGCCAAACGAAGGAAGAGTGGCTCAGTGCCATAATGCACAGATGGCTTGAAACTGTTTCTGCTGATGATCGACATGGAGCGATCTTGGTCCCGCTCCAGACTGTCAATGATATCATTGTCTGAAACAAACCCCAGCTCCTCACGCCACTGTGCTGCTCCCTGGAAGGGCCCTGCCATGCAGACCTGACATTATAGGGCAGCGTGGCTCTGTTTTGCCACACCAAGGTGCCATGCCAGGGAGGTCATGTGAGCCGAAAGCATTCAACAGGAGAGGCAGGCTGAGGACATAGGGCAAAAGCTTTTCTTGATGGGCAGCTGCCTCTTTGGCACTCAGGGACAGTGCAAGAGCATGGCCTCCAGCTCATCTGACCACCACAGCGAAGCAGTGGGGGTAGAGGGGCTGCACAGCACACCCAAACACTCCAGTAGAAGGAAAGCTGGGACCTTTCTTGAATGGCCACATTCATTTGAGGAAGTGCACATTTCCCAGCTGCTCTGGAGAAGCTCACCCCTATTTTCCTGATAAATGGGAGTATTTTTTTCCTCGCCTGCAAAACATCACTTGTTAGCACAAGCCTCAGAGGGGCTCAGAGCCTTCCATCCCAGGGGACCACTGTGAACATGCTTGGCTCCACCAGGGAGAGATCACCCATAGGCACTGGAAGGGTCCCAGCAGCACACTGGTGCTCCTGCTAATTGGAGCAAGAGGGATTTGTTTATAATTTGGTCCCATGAGCAACTTTGTTTGGGTTCATTTTACAGAGAAGCTGATTTGCACGGACAGCTGCCAATTTAAGAACAAGAATTCAAGTATCTAAGAGACAAACATTTTTACTTCCTCCCAAGAAACAAAAGCTAAATGGTCCATGAAGCTCTTGTGAGAAACACTGATTCTTAATTTTTAGCCATGGGACCAAGAAAAGTGAAGCCAGCAATCTCTTACATCTCTTCCCCCATCCCTTTCCCCAAACTGCAGTAAATTTATCCAGTCAGAATGCCAGCACCTGGAGGTGGAGGGAATTGACTCTCCCAAGAAAGTACAGACATCAGTTTTCCATCTACAATTTGTGGTCCCACTTCACTGCTTGTCAACAGGATCCAAGTAGGGTAGGAAGAGGAACATGACCCCTCATCTCCCAGTCACTTAAATGTTCCCTAAAGTCAGAACATATTATCAAAACCCAAAGTGACCCCATTTTGAACACCACCAACACATGACCCATGACAACACAAGCAAGCAGGCCTGTTTTCTATATCCACCACTAATGGGAAACTGGAGATTTCACCTTTCTGGAATCCTCCAGACAAGACCTGGCACTTCATAAAATCAATGAAGTCCAAATTATTTTTTTCTTGATGACTTTAATCCTGATGAAGCCTGGAGATCTTAAGCTCCCTTCCTCAAGAGCCTTTGCTGACATATCTGAGAACATGTTTATTGTGTGAACAGAAGAAGTTTGGAAGGAAAAACTATCTTCCCAGCTATTGAGGTGGAACTAAACTAGGTATCTGCAATACCTCGGAAAATATCACAGGCTAAAGACTCTCCATCCCCTTCTGCTACCTGTGACATTCACTGTGCAAATCATGTTATGGCACCCAAGCAAAATTTGTCACATAGCCCTTGGCTTACCAATGGGAGTCATAAAAGTGGCCTGGAGAGAAAAAATAAAATAAAATAAATGGGAAACTGGCTGGTAATGAGTCAAGGATCAAAAGATTTAAAGGGCTTCATTTCCTTATCTCTTCCTCTCCACCCGATACAGAGAAATCACTGAATATCCCAAGGGAATCGGAAGGCTGAAAAGCAGCTATGGCTTTTCAGGTCCCAACCCTGTTTTTTTGATGACTCCAAGAGACAGTAGAGCAGGATAAACTCCACTTCTCTCCTTTACATGACCCTTACCCCCTCCCCATGCAAGAAGCTAATAAGACACTGATGATGCAGAGCCCATTAGTGGAACAATCTCATATATCCTCCTGTTCAGAGGTGGGCAGCAACCTCCCTTCATCCTCACTCAGTTCAAGAGGCCCTGGAAATGGGCAAAAGCAAGAAACAGTGAAATACAGCTGACATGCAGATCTCTTACCACAGTGCTGAGAGCAGCCAGAAGGGATGGAGTGCTTGTTGCCTACCCAGGTAGGGCCAGAAAAGACTGGAAATAATACTGTTCCCTATCAGATCCAGTTCTCTAAAAATAACTCTGGATTGCTCCTGAGGTCAGACCAAATGAGTTTTGGACTTTGTTTGCAGTGTCCTCAGCCAGCTGCTTCACATCTTCACTGGGGCTCTGCCACCACACATCCCACACCGTCATGGCTGCTGCTGGTGGGTGACAGCCAAAACACAAAAGCTAAAACACAAAGCCATGCACTGCACTGCCCGTGGGATTCACCTGCAGGCAGGGACATCCCCTGGAGAAAGTGACTTCTGAACAAGCCTCCACTACCCCTTGCAGCTGAGTAGACCTTTTGCTCTCCCCATGAGAGGGACAAAGAGGAAAAGAGAGGAAAGTCTTGTTGATACTTTCCCTCCACTCAGGTAAGAAGACAAATTCCATGCAGGTTCCTGCTGTGCAAATATGACCTCTCCTCTTCACTAGAGGGAAAAGGCTCACACCAGGCAGCACTGCCACACACATTCAGAGCATCTCAGCATCCCCTCCCTGCTTGGCTCAAAGCTGCTTTTTATTAACAAATGCAAATGCCTTTTAAAAGAGTCACTTTGCATCCAAAGTTTGCAACTCAGATTCTTCCGCTCCTAAGCCCCAGCCAAATTTAAAGCTTTATAGGCACCTCTCCATATATTTGTTGTTTGTGTAGCTTTGAGCTTTCCAATCCTGCAGCTGCAGGACATGGTTTTGAATCATTTGAAACAAGATTGAGTCATTTGGGGGATATACTTTTATCATTATTCAGAAACGTCAACTAGTGTTGTGAACTCTGCTTGGAACTACAGCACAGTTCCGCCTTCTTATCAAACTCCTGAACAGGAAATAATGCAATATTATGTTTACTGCTAATGCAATAATTGTAGATATATGAAGTCCAAACTCGGATGTGTACTAAGCTTATTACAAAATAAAGAGTTGTGCACAGTTCTGAAGAAAGATCTGCAATAATTTCTGTGTTTCACCTCTGTGCATGTACACAATGTCCTTTTCATATGGAATATGAAATCACAGGCTTGGTGTGAACATTTCTTCCACATATTGAAAACAGCACATTTCTTTCAAAACCAGTGTATGCCTACTGAAGCTGCACAGATGACTCTTTTTCTTCCCCCTTTGATAGCAAGCTCATATTCTCACCAGCTTTGTCTCTCCACAGGGAGAGTGGTGCAAGTGTAATGAGGCCGCCTAATCCACCAAGAACAGCACTTAGAACACTTTCATTAGCTTGGCATAGCTCCTTTCCAGTTTTGGGAACTACTGGGTAAATCATATCCCAAACAGACCTGAATTTTGCCAATCATTTCATGCTTTGAGTGGTGGGAGTCTGGGATGTGGATGAGAGTAAAACACAAGCTAGGTGGATGTGCTCAGACCTCCAGGCTGAGCCTGGGGATGGAGGGGGACAGATCACTAACCTCAGCAGCAAAGCTGGTTTCCAGAAGCTCCTCTGAATTGCATCCTGAACTCTGGGGCTTATTTTAATTGAAAAAGTCCCAAGTACCTTTCTTGAAGTTGCAGTTCTGTATACCCACTTTCATGTGAACTTGAAACCAGGAGCAGACAGCTTTGAAGAGACACTTCCCACTTGTGGGATTCCACTTTCTCTCCTACTGTCTGGATGCCCAAGAAACAATTCAGAGAAGTCCCTGATGCTGTGACTACTCAGTAACCCAAACCTAAGCTAGGATCTCAGTCTCCTCTATAAGATAAGCAATAGCAGTGGTGAGCTCCAGGGCACTGGGTAGAAACAACCTGAGGAGACAGGCTTGCTGAATGCTTTGACAAGGAGGAGCAGTATGCCTCCACTTAAGAAGTGCTCTATGGCTGCTGATAATTACAGCATCCACAGGGCTCCCAGGAACTTCATGGTTTTGCTCGCTTCATCATTTCCCTTTTAATTTGAGTGTCTCTAAACTACTTCTGCAGCATCACAAGTGTCTGAAAGTGGTGGCTCTCCAGACCCTCTCACCTAATCAAGTTCAGACTCTCATCTTGAGATTGTACCATCACCCTTCTTGAACAAGGACTTGAAACTGGCAAGACTTACATGTGAAGCACTGCTATCTATGAATCACTTGCATTTTCCACAAAAAAATAAAAACAAAAAGCTCAAAACCACCTGCTGTATTTCACCAGTCTTAGTAGAGCAATTCATCCCACAGTGGAAGTGTGTGCACACACTTAAGCCTGTGTGTATACATCTCAATGAATGAAAATGCACTTCAGGAAATAAACACAATAGAAACCTTCTATTATTATAATTTTGTTTACTAACACCAGCACTGAGTTTGTTTGCACTGGAAATAGCACAGTGCCGCTCCCGCAAGGCACCTGGAGGTTACATCATCATGCTTAGAGCACAAATGGATTAATACAGCAAGGAACTCTGCTCTTACCAGCTTCTACTGGGCCAGAAATAAATTCACCTTTGCATAGCAATTGCAGAATAGATGAGACCTGACTGTCCTCCCACCAGGAAGGAGACCCCCACTAGCATTACCAGTTGCAGTGCTTTCAGGTGCAGCTCAGACACTGTCATTGCTGACCACTGTTGTCAGGAACAGCTACTTTTCCCCATTAGACAGGGCTGAGTTAGTGGTCCTTATGCTGCCAGGTCTCATCTACCACTTCTGTATTCTCCCAGCTGAGAGATGCCAAAACAGACAGAATTTATAGGTCTTTCTGTTTAGCTCTACTCAGGTGCATGACTGCCTGGGGAAAGTATCCAGCTTTTGCAGCACTTCCCACAACTTATAGGCCTATTATAGAAAATACCTTCCAGGTTGTACTCACCTTTCATCAACCATCAGATTTCAATTTTACTTCAGACAGTGCCAAGAAAAATCTGGTTTTCCTCCAAAACACTCTGAATATCATTTAGGTTTATGCATTGCCACCAGAACCAATAAGATCATCTGACATTTCACTCTTTCAGGAGGAAAGCTGAGTGCTCAAGCTCTGTGGTTGGGGTGCTCACAATACATTTAAAATATAAAGGGTTATTATTCCAAGGTCATTATTCCTACTGATTCTAGTAGACAAATATTTTGTTGTGTTTCCATAGATAAATCTTCAGACCAGCTTAAAAATAAATAAAACACCAACAGTCCAAGTGGACTGCTGAGCAAAGGCAAGCTTCTTGCAGCTAAGTTTCCAGCTGCTGCTGTACCACTGGAAACTAATGTACTCACAGGGCAGAGAGCCTCTGGAGCAGCCACCAGACCAGAATCCTTCTACCTACCTTAATGTCCTTCAGCTTCAGCTGAATTCAACACACATCACACAGCATTGCTGAATTGTGTCTAAGAGGAGGTCACATTTCAGTTAATGCAAAAGCATTTTTTCAGTCTACTTTAGCATGAAGAGTACTAATGGAATTGAAACTGCCAGATCATTTCTCATAGGAAACAGAGCAGGACCTCTTCAGCTCACAGCAAATGAAATTTTCATTAGAGCCACACTGACTCTAAAGCATCGAGCCATTTGGTAAATAGTGCATTTCATATCAGCAACACTTTCTAGTTAATGTAGTTAAGAATTTTGATGCAAAAATAAGTTTGCACACTGAGGGCCAGGTCACTGTCTGCTTTTTGCTGACAAAGCTGTTACATTCAGCGCTGCTTGGATGATTAACATCAGTGGGGACTCAGACCTGGAATAACCTTGAAATCCAGAAAAGGACTTCCTCATCCTGTCTTTATCAAAACCCTGTTGAAGTGGAGGTTTTCCTGTTGACTTCACTGTAATCCTTATTCATTATTTTAGGGATACCACAATGCAAGGCACAAGCACACTTACCCATTCTTCTCCAGTTCCAAGATGAGCTCCTTGCCTTCTGCTTTTACTGTAACTTCAGCTCTGAATGGATGCTGCATGCAAAAGAGACAGTGCCTGTTATTCATACATCATCATAATTATGAACACATCCAGAAACATGAATTGTTCCCTTGGACATTGTAGCTGACCTTAAACCACTCCTCGCCTTACTCCTGCCTTACTCCTACCTTCAGACCTGGAGTGTTGAGGAAGGGAAGGGACCAGCCATGATGGCTGCCAGTTCCAGGCATGCTGCTGCATTGCCATGGTGCAGCCACACAGAGCTGGGAAGCAGTATATGCGCACTGGCGAGATGCCATATCTGAGCTGGTGACCCTGGTGTCTCAGGAGGATTAATGTGCTCAGATAAGGCAACAAGTCCTGGTGCTAGAGCACTTGGGAGTGAAGCTGGGTGGGAGAGGCGCCGTGCACCCTCTTCGCCTGTACCACATCACAGCACATCCCAACTTGCCTCTGTTGTTAAACCAAAAAAAGACATGTTTTAGGAGCCTATTTTAGAACAGGAGGAAACACGCCTCTTCCAGAGATTTTCACATAGTTCTTTTACTTGCAGAAAGTGCCAATAAAAAGCATGCTACAGGATACCTTAGATATCTCCAGGCTCTAGCCATTGTTCAGACAGTATTTCACAGCTGCTCTTGTATTTGTCCCAGGCTGCCAAGGGACTGGAAACCACGATAGCAACTTTCTACTGTGTTCAAGCACACAGACACAGCCCTACTTTGCAATCTGCCTACAGCTCCGAATAAGGACACAGGACAGACAGCTCCCTAAGGCATAGTGGTGTTAAAAAAAAGGACCATAATTTCTTAATGCAATGGCAAATGCATATACTAAACTCAACATTTAAAAAAAACCAACCCAAACATTAAAGAGACTGAAAGTACAAAATATGCTTTCTAGAGGACCAATTAGAAACGCCTCTGTAAGTCTCCAGTTTTGCCTCCTTTAAAGCAGAACCACTGGCTAAGGTCAGCTAGGGATGTCTGAGTGCTCTCTCATAAAGAAAATGGATGAATAAACTCCCCAAAGAGGAATTACTGATAAGAATAGAATTCTCAAGTCTCTATTCTGATAGAAGGAAGGGAAAAAAAAAAAAAGAAAAAAAAAGAAATTCACAAAAACTGGTGAGATGATTAATCCACAGTATTTCCTAATTCAGTGTTGGAGGGGATTTTGCAGAACAGATGAACTGAAAGCACAATAAAGCAAGACCGTCCAAATAGGATGTTCTGATGAAAGATCTGTCAGCCCAGAGATATACTCATTATATACTCAGATATACTTCATCAATTCCAAACTCAGTTAAGTTCAGTTACAAACTTCTTATTTTATCAGCTCCCTGTCTGTATTCTGGGTTTTGTTCATCTTTTCTTCCATTTCTAGGACACTGCACCAGGCCCATGCAGAAGATGCAAAACAAGCTAATACATTTAGTATAGACAACAACTGCTAATTCTAAAAGACTAAGTTTAGTTTACTGAGCCACGGGTGCTCAGCACATCTCAGGGTAGGTCTGTTGCTTTGTTAACATGTAAGCAATGAAGGTTGCCTTGCCCAAAACTGGGAGAAGTCTGAGAGTCTCCATCATCATAAAAGTCTATTCACAAAGCTTGTGCAAACATTAGTGCTAATAACACTTCTCCTTCAATAATCTCACTAATTAAGAGTCTGTCAAGTGCTGTCTAACTGAACTATCCCAACTGTACATAAGCTCTACTAACACTGGTCTTAGAACCAACAGGAATTTGCCTGAAACAAATCCAGCACAACCCCCAAGAACCAGCAATTTGCATAAACGGGAATGCTGTCCAGATGTATTTGTATCACTATCAACAACAGACAGAACTTCCAGGTAGCACTGCAAGTACATTTTAAAGACAATTAAGATCATGAGAGAGTCATTGTAGCTTTTTGATTTTTTAATATGATCTAATAAAAAGTTTTAGAAAGTCTTATCGTACAGAGAGGACATACACTCCCAAATGACACCACTCATGGGGAGGATGCCATGATTTGTCTTTAATGTAATGCTGCAGCTTCCTTTTTTTCTGGTTCACAACATAATACCATCTGGATTTTCCCCTTTCATTTAATTACGCAACTGATAACTTCTTGATCATGGCAACGCAAACGCTAGGAAGTTGAGCTGAGGGTGGCGATTGCTGTTGAAGTCTGGCACCCAGTATTTCTCAGAATTGCTGCAGGCTACTGACACTACTTCATCACCTAAGAAAAGCAGGGGTGAGATCCCTATCGATCCACATGGTGTTCAAGACACAGTCAGGCTTTTCGTAGTGCAGCACCTCACAGGTGGGATTCATCACCTCCTAAAGCAGATGCCTCTATTCAGCTGTTCTCTATCTGCCACTGATTGCATCGCCTCACTCCCCTTTCTTTCACAGACACGTAGATCAGGTGGACTTGCTCTAGGTTTTAAGGCACGACAGACAGCAAACGTTTCCAAACCAAGCCTTGCGCAGGGCTAATGTAAGTCGCCCAGAGCGGCCTTAGCTCGGTGCCCGAGCTGTGCCAGCCACCTCGCCCAGCCTTTCTCGGCGTTTGAAGGAGCTGCAGTAGCTTCCCGTGATGTAGATGGGCTTCCTGGCTCATGCCTGCAGTTGGATGTCACAGACCTCAGCTTAAAAAAACAAAATGCACATTGCAAAGTCCTGGGCTAACCGCGACCTGGAAACGATGCGCAGGTTTGAAAACCAAATATAACTAAAGCGCTGGGCGCGACCTACCTTCTCGCTGCTGAGGTTCCCCGGAGCTGCCCAGCGCGGCACCACCACCTCGGGCTGCAGCTTCGCGCCGGCGGCGACTCCTCCCGCTGGGGAAACACAAAAGGAGCCGCTTACGACCCCGAACCAAATCCGCACCCCCGGGAGTCAAAGAACGCGGCGGGGGAGAGCTGTACCCTGGCTGTAAGGGAAACAAGAGAAATTCCCCCCGGCAAACACCCCCACCCCTCTCCCCCGGGGCTCATGCAGCCAGAGGCACATGTGCAGTGTGGGGAGTGCCCGGCGCAGCACCCCTCCCGGCCGAGCACCCCGCACTCACGGGGCGGCGGCCGCAACAGCAGCGAGAGGGCGATCCCGCAGAGCAGCCCCCAGACCCGCATGGCTCCGGGCAGGACACAGCGTTTCGCCGCCTCCGCCGCCCGCCGTATAAACTCGCCTGGCGTAGCTGTCCCCTCCCACCGCGCTCCTGCATCCCCGTTGTCTAGGGACGGGTGGGTGGTGTGTCTCCTCTCCCTCTTTCTTCACCCCACCCCGAGCAGCACCTCAGGGATGCACTCCTCGTGCAATAGCGGCTCCACGCTGTGGCACGGGCTTGTCCTCCCAGCAACCCAGGGCGGGGGGAAGCCTGCCTCACTGGGACTCTGGAAAACCTACCTACCCACCCCAGCTCTTCTGCCAGCACCGATATCCATTGTGCCTCAAAAACTAGCAAAGTGGGGAACGTGGCGGAGGGCAGCAGCCAAAGCATTGTCAAGAGGCTCGTGCAGAAGCTGTGAAATGGCTTTAGTTGTTTATTTTTGTTGTATGTGTATGTATTTCTATCGAAACAGTCATTGCTGAACCCATGTTTCCAGAGGTATTCTAAATCCATCTGCTCCTGGGAAATGTATTGCCCCTGGACAGCTGAAGGAATACAGAGTGAAATTTATTGTGCCCATATAAATGGGCAGAAGTGAAAATATCAACAGCTAATCTCCCTTTGGAAATTGGAGCATCTACAGCTCATCTTCACTGTGCTGTCTGTCCTTCAGGGATGTCCACTCACTCACATGAGGCTCCCAAAGCAACATCTTGTCTTCTGCATCCTTCAGGGCTAACCTGTGGGTTCTACTCCACACATCATCTCTTTGATAGTTTTCTGCCCCTCAGAGGGGATGACCACCAGACAAAGGGGGTCCTGAGTTAGCTGGTGTGGCTCAGGACTGCACCAGGAGAGGAGAATCCAAGTTAGTGGGGCCGTGCTGCCATCACCAGCTGCATACATCTGACCTCTGCGGTGCTGTAGATGCTCCTTGCACATGCTGAGCTTGTGAAAAGAAACTGCCTTCCCTTATGCAGGTTATTTCTGCTGTGACTCTGGGCCAGCTCACATGCAGCCACCATAGCAAGGCTGCGAGAGTGGACTGACGTGTTTTTATGGGATTGGCTCAGAGTGGCAGGAAAAGGCATTACCTCTTAGTCATACTCTTCAGCCATTGAGCCACATGATCTGTACAACTCTTTCCATTCATCTCTACACTTAAAAGTGCCTGTGTAGGTGAACCACTATGAAATCAACTTAAGAAATGGGGAGAATTTGAGCCTGGCTACATTTCAGAGTGTAGTGGTCAATTTGTCCAAGAGGAGATTAATACTCAATTTAGAATAAGGGTTTGCTAAATAATAGTAAAGATTTTGTCTCTTGTCCAGAGATTTATGCTGATGAAACCACTGTGCTCTCTTTTACTGAAAGTCTTTGCTGACTTCTGTTATTTCCCAGAGCAAAAATCAAAGGACCAGATTTCAGCCCTTTTCTAATCATGTGGAGTATCTTGAAGGGAAACCTTGAAATTTTTGTGAACTCCCATCTATTTAAAGCTGCCTGGAATATAGAAGAAAACAATGTCACTATTGTTGATATTTTTCTTATAAATAAGTAAAAATGCAAGCCAAATTTAGACACAAATTTAGCTATTCTTCTTTCATTCTTGCATAAAATTTCTGTCTGCCCAAAGGAAAAACAATACACTTTGTTGAGGAATGTGTATATTTGCATAGAAAGATTTTCACAGATCTCAGTACAACAAATCTTGCCAGGGACTGCTCCATATATTTTCCTAATAGAAGATCAGCTCAACAAAAGCACAGAATAGAATAGAATAAAAGGAGCCTTATTTTAATATTGTTTAAATACTTAGGCCAATAACTAGCTGTGATTTTTGTCAGCATGTGAGTATCATAAAAATGAAATACAGGCAATATTTATTTTTTTTTATATAGTGACATTTTTAACTTTGGATTAGTGAGAATTGATATCTTAATTTATAACCACCAGAAACTCCCTCTATAAAAATATAGCCACAGACTGTGCAGTTGTTATATATAGTTTACTCTCTATATATGTATTGCATTACTGAGATATTGTTGCATGAAAAAAATCAGGATACTCTGTCCTTATTAACAGTGCTTAGACACTGTAACACTACCTGCCTCTGGCAAAGGATGAGTCAGATCCTGCCTGTACCCATCTCTTCAAAAAGCTCTTACCAGAGTCAATGGGGCATTTGCCTGATTCACAGAGGAAGGTCAGGCTTTCAGTTATCTAGGAATTATGCAGACTCAGACTCATTTCCTCCAGGATCCCAACTGCCTGATTAAAAGCATCATCTGGGCATATGGAAGTCTGTGCTCTGTTCCCTTATCTGTAACAGCCCCTGTGATCAAAGGATGGACATACCTGTTAGCAGCAGCCTCCATGCAGCACCCAGAGCAAGGGTTGGTGCATGTGGTCTGTCAGCAGACTAGACAATTTGGTGTTTCAATTTCCCCAGGGAAAATCAGATGAGAATGCTTTTTCAGTGGGGTTTCTGCACTTTCTCCACAGTTGGCAAGATGATTTAACACTGTTGTCATTAGCTGGAAAGCAAAAGGTGATGATTCTTCTAGTATGTTTGTAGTAAATTAGGAGTTGGCCACCTAGAAGGAAATAGACAGGCCTACAGAGGAGAATGCCTATTCAAGAAACAGACTTATGCATAGAGTGACTTGGACATGTAAAAACTCTGTTGTTAAACAAACTACTTTGAAAATATTCCTACTGACACTGGAGAAAATGCTACCAAGAATCAAAGTCTAAGCAGGAGAAGGTAGAAGACTTTATCTTGCATAACCTCTGCTTTACAGATACTTGCACTGATAAAAGAAATTTTACATCTTCATCTGAATTGAGTGGAATGTGAAATCTTCCGTTTTTCAGAACATTTTTCTCCTTTGGATCACGTGAATGATCAAATGAGAAAGGCTGTGAATCCATGAATGGAACTGGTGATTTAACAGTGAACTTTATTCTGATTCTTAACAGCTAAGAACAGCTTCAGCTGACCCAGAATATTCTGTTTAGCTTTGTCTTTCCACCACCCATGCAGGACAGCAGGAATACTTTGAAGAGCCCTAGAGCAGCTGTCTTGCCAAAGAGGGAGAAGTGCTGTAAGATGATCAGGTACTGGACAAGGGTTTGTCCCAATGTGCTGTTAGTGAAGTAATCCCAAAGCACTCTCTTTTTCTGAAAGGGTGGGTCACTGCTGCTACTTTTGCTTCATTCCTATGAGCAAGCGGACTTAATGGTAGAAGATTGTATATGCAGACATGTTTCATCTTTTTAACTGTATTGGTACATGTAAAGCACTGTAGTCCTCCCCAAGCTGCCTGCAAACTTTTCCAACATGATAGTTGAAGTAGCTTATTGTAAGAGAAGGGGAACCAGTATAACTGTGCAATAACTTTTAATAACATCCAATCTATAAAACTGTCCAGTAACTTTGGAGAAGAAAGTTGTCTCTTCAAATGGATAGCCACAGGCAGTGAAGCACTACTGAATGTCTTTAGACTTTTACAGCAGCAGGAGGAAAACAAACTTTGTTTTGGAAATTCTGCATCTGATTTTTCAAGCTGAGAAGCATGCAAGGTGATTTTTAGTTTAAATTAAAGGTAAACAACAAAGAAGTAAAGGATTCTCTCTTGTAAGAGAGAAGAACATGTGTCTCTCATGTCTCAAGTACCCTCCGCCCTGCCATGAAGCATGTTTGCAGGAGGGCACACACTTGCCAAGGGACTGGCCTTGCCTATGACCCACTTCACACATTGCAAGAGGAGAAACAGCAGCACTTCAGGAATCTCTATGTGAAAGTGGGCTGAAAATTACCTAGAAATGGGAGCCAAATACCATTCCACTATTCCACTATGGGAATGCCAGAATATGTTAAGGAATGATTCAGAGCAAGCCAAGTTTGGACGGGTCGTTTGTATAACTTTCACTCCTGTTCTAGACAAGACATAATAGTCTTCAAAGAGAGCTCAGCTGAGGGTTGGGTCCACTGCCATAGATAGATCTGCAGGACAGATCCTGTATGATTGATTCAGGACTTCAGCTCTATCTGGAAGGGAAGGAAGGATCAGCCTTACATTTTTTTTCCCATTAATATATTCAGATATGTTAAATCTGTCTTTTCTTCTCGTCTTAGTGGTATTAAACAGAACAGATATCTACTGAGGGTAGAACACTGTGTTTTCCTACACAAACAGCAAAGGTCCCCTTAGCAGATGGATGCTGCACATCAAATATTGAATCCCCCAACCCACTGAAGCTCACTCTGAGCTACTAGCACTGAGTTCACAACAAGGACAGGGTAAAACCAAGCAACTCTGAGGTACCTCCCTTCAAACAGTGCTGGACACCACCATATAGGAGAAAGTAAATTTGTATTATACATGGCAAGCAACCATTCTAGATTTGGGTGCATTGAAATATATCTTATATCCTACTCCATGTGTATAGAAAAAAATGGGAGAAGAGGAAAGCTAGATCTAGAGAATAATCCCACAAACAGCTGTTTTATACCCTGAAACATACTTGTGTAGGAAGTGGTACATTTGCTCACATGCATTCCTGAAGGCCAGCTCAGCTTTCAGTGAGAAGATAATTTAGAAACGAACAGGCATTTTCTACTATTTATAAGACTTTCCTCTTAATGATTCATCAGCATTGCAGATGCAGTGGAATCAGGGGGCTGTTTACAACACAGTTGTAATGTGTAGGTTACTCATGCTTTTGTGTTCTTTAACTGCAAAATGCAATAGTTCTCAAGTGAGAGGACTTGCAAAATGGAGTTATGAGCCCACAGAGAAGAAAAGCATTAAAATGTTGATATGAGACTGAAAACTTCTAATGCAAAGAACCAGAGGATATGTACCCTACAATGACTTAAGATTATCCTTTGAGGCATATGAAAATTTCATTTTTACCTGTCTTTATCAATAATACAGTCTCAATGGATACAGGGGGACTAAGCCCCAGATTTTACAAGATGCTCAATGTCCAACAGATCCAGTGTGATAACCCATAAAACTCAGGATTTCCTACATGAGATGCTCAACCCAGCTTCCTCTGAATCATTCGTTTTCATCCACTGGCAGCCCAGCATGGGCTTCTCCATCCACAGCTTTCAGGTCTTCCCATATTTTTGTGGTAGCTAGATATACATAATTATAAATATAAACACACACACATATACATAAGTGTTAGTAGCCCAAATTGTCTGAAAAAGTGACTTCAGCTCATCATTCTAGGCATGTGCAGCTTAGCTTCACTGTAAATCTGTGAGTTACATGAATTATGATTTACCCATCCCCAGCCAGTTCAATATCCATGCCTTAAAATGAAGCACCAGGGTTACATTGTTCAGGTGAGTTTATTCAAATATAACAACAGCAAAATAACAGGATTCTCAGAAGAAAATTACCCTCTCTTCCACAAAATGGGAGGGGGGAAAAAAGTAGCACAAATTACAAATTTTGGCCAAAAAACTTTTAATTTCATTACTATTTGAGTTCATCACAGATACTCTCTCTATTAAGGGCTTCTGTATTCTTCAGAGAATTGGGTATTGTTTGGAAAATTCTTTACGGTATTAAAGTCACAGAGCACTAGTGTAAGTCCCGGGGCCAGATCCCACCCATTTTCCTCTCTTTGGGTGCTAACCATGCCTCACAATACCTTCTGGATAACCCCATTTTTATTAAGGCAACTGGCTGCAGACCAAGATATTACTGAAACTGAGTAAATTTTCTCTGTGTTATACAGCAGTTGTACCAGAAACACAGACTACAGATAAAAATTAACCACATTAAACTTAAAACTGTCTCATCAAGGGAAAAATATAAAGCACTGCAGAATCATTCTTAACTTCACTCTCCAGGCCTTATAGCATTTCACTGCACCAAGAATGACATTGTGGCCATAAACCAGAACTATTTCACCTGCTAAAACTCCTAAAGTAATACCTACAAAATTATGGCAAATACCATCAAAGTGCCTATTTTGGCATTAAAAGGCCATGCTTAAACACACTTCAGGAAAAAAAGTATTATCACATAAGTAGAGCTGAATTACAGTTTAAGTGCTTTCCTGAGCCAGAGCCTAAACTATGCTCTGATGAAGCAGGTGAAACTCCAGAGGATTTTGACCTTCCCAAATGTGTATGTGACCTCTCACAATACAAACAGATCATCAGGTCCTTCAAAACAACCTGTACATCTCGCTCAAGCTATGTGGGTTTTCCATTGGAACACACTGACTGAAAAGTCAGTGTTGGAGAAAATGTTTAAAATAACACTCTATAATATTTCTCTGGATTATAATTTGTTTTTAAAATTACAATTCTTGCAACAACTTTACTTGTTCATCCTCATCGCTGTCAGTTACATTGACTAGGTGGATGCTGGAGGTAGATGAAGTGACTGACAAAACCTCCTCCAATCCTTCAACGTCCAGCTGTGGTAGGGGGCTTAAATGCTGCTCCTCACTGCACCTGTTGTGACAGGACACTCCTTCAAGGCTCTCGCTGCTGCAGTGGTTCTCACGAATACTTTCTTCTCGGTATTCCTTGAAAGAATAGCCCCCACCCAGAGGTGAAAACATCATCTCCTGTCTTTGGTACCTGTCTTCATAAAAGCCAAGGCATTCAGGCACTGAGCTGGAGTAATCCCCACAGCCAAATGGGGGTCGGCTGAATGGGCATGTGCTGCAATGAGAAAGATTAAAAATTGGCTTTCAGAAATGCAGATTGCCTGGACTTCCATTGAGTTAAGAAAACGAGAATGACACTAATGTTCTACAGCAGTCAGTTTATCCTGTTCAGATATACAAAACATGCACACTTTAAAATGATGCCTGATTTAAGCACTGAGGCCATAACAAAAGTTGTGCACATATTCCATATCTGTGCATGTGCAGCTCTTCAATGCTAGAAACACACATGATGCTGCTTTGAAAACAAACATAAAACCCAATAGTACTAATCAATAAAATAATATCGTACATAATCCAGCATATGATAAGCCTGCAGTGTGTTAATTGACATACTCAGAGTAGTAAAACAAAGCATCAAAAGTCAGTTTGTGTTATTTCTGTATGCCAAAATTTGTGACAAAGCTGGGGTAAAACACGCTGATTTCTTCTTTAAGAGAACTCCTGTGTCTGTTGTATTGTTACTAAGTAGGAAGACTGACAGAGAATCCTTGTACTCAATGTGTGGTTGTCAATGTTACTATCTAAAGAATGTACAGTGGTGATTTTTTAAAAAGCAACCACATGGTAGATTGCAGGAAGTTACTATGTCAAACGTAACTGTATTCCTCTGATGTCAGAAATTTGAATTGTTATTCTGATGCAGAATGACACACATATTGTCATTTACACAGTGTTACAGAAATTCACTACATTGTTAAGAAAACAAAGTATGTGCAGAAGTAATAGAGCTCTACAGTGCAGATGTTATAAAGATATTGATAGAATGTCTGATGAGGTTTCATGCAGGCTATTCATCTTTCCAATCTAATGGTTAAATTTTTACTGCATAAACCTGCATATGTACATTTGCATTGTCAGTGCTACCTGGAAACTATGATTCTTGTATGCAAGAAATGAGTTTATGGGAACGTGAACTTACAAATCATCATATTAGAAAGATCCTGGCATTAGCAAAGCTCCTTCAGAAGTCCCTGAATGCGTGAACTCAGAACAGTCTTTTATGGTACAAGACCTCTCTCAGAGGCTTCACAAAACTGTCTAATTTCAGAGACCAAGGAAGGGCTAAGTAAAGTTCATCTTTAGGAATTTGGGGAATATGTGTCCTGTGTGTTCTTTAAAGGACCTCAAAACCAGATACATCCTGTATTGCGCTTATCAGCTCATAAAGTTATTTTGAGATTGATGGGTCATCATCAGCCCTTATTTATGACCAGGTAGTCTTATTGCCAGTGTATAAATGTGAAGAATTTAAGTCTAATAGTCATAATAACTTGTTATGTTTGATATTGCACAGTCATGAAAGAAAAATGATGCCTTACAAAGAATAAGCATCAGTAGGCCATGACTTGTGTTTGAGCAGCACATCTGCTCCTCGGAGGGCACTGCTGCTTTCTGTGCATGCTTAGCTTAGGAAATATCCACGGGATATTACATGTGTTAGCTTATAAATTATTTGATAAGGTGATCTCTGATTGACCACCCAGAGACTGCAAAGATAAAACTAGGAATTGCTACTTCCATAACAATTCTGAAGACACTGCCCACCAGGCTGGGTTTCAGAAATACTGGTAGTTATGGCAGCTGCAATCATAGTACCCAGGAGGCATCTCACACACCCCCTTTACTTCTATCTGATATTTTTCAAAATATATTTACAGTATCTCTACCTAATGCTTTTCTGTAGAAATCAGTTGCACTTAGATGCATAAAGCAGAGAGAAAATAATTCTGTTTACTGTGGGCCTGTGAGTGACAATTACTGCAATAATACTATGGAGTCTTCAATAACTTGGCAGATATTACAAGCCACCTCAGGCCAGCAGGTCCCACCACACACAAGCTATAGGAAAGTAAGAGCACCTTTACTTCTGAATGCTCCATCTGCTTTCTGTAAGTCAAAAGACTCTCTGCCTTTTACCATTTGTTCTTATTGGTATTTAAAGTGAGGGTTTCATTACCTTGAGGGGAAGTAGTGAAGTCCAGGTATAAAGTAAGGGTGATGAAATGGAAACCGAGGAGGTACTCCAAACAAACTGGCTGGTGGGCCAATGGGAGGAGACCCATAGAGAGGTGAGTGAAGAAAAGGGGTAGCTTGGGGAAGAGGTACACCTCTAGGAAAAATAGGTAGCCCTGGGTACTCCTTTGGGGGATCACTATTTGAGACAGAAAATCTGCCAGTGGTGGTAGTTACATTACTTGTGTTTCTGCTGAAGCTTTCAATGAAAACTGGTGTAGCTCTCTTCAGAGAGCAATTGAGCCCAGATGATACATCATGAGCTTCTGTCTGAGCAGGTTCAGCAAAGTGCTGTGATGAAATTACAGGGCGCAGGGGGAGTGCTGGAGCTGGAATGGTCACTGATGAGGTGCTTGCACTAGTAGTCTGGAAAAGAGCAATCGGACCAGCATGTAGAATGGAAGACGGCAGACGGATGGCAGAAGGAGACCCACCTTTAAGAAATAGAACAGTTATTTATCATATATGATCAGAGAAACAAATTTCATAAACACCAGCACAGCAAATCACAGCCAGAGCCAGAACAATTTCCCCCAACATATTCCTATCATTACATCCCCACAACTCATACACCACTTGACCTACATGTGTTCTGATGGATAGATTTGGAGCCCACACATTCAAGCTTCCTTCTACAGAAACCCAAGGGTGAAAGAAGGAGGAATTGGCTAGAGAGTTTTGAGGCTGTGAGGCTGGTGAGGGCTGAGTCGTGTCCTGATATGCCACAGAATGGGGCTGGAGTGTGTGTTTAGTGCCTGAAGCTCAGAAGACCTCCCAAGTCTACTAGCTGAGATGGAGTAAGACAAATCATTAACAAATCTGTGTGGTGCCAAAGCAGCAGTGAGGAGAAGAGGCAATAGTTAAAGCACCCCACACTCTGATATGTTTCTCTTATTTGTTTCACCAATGAATGTGCCCACTGACCTATTTCTGCAAACATTTGAAACATTTTGCAAAACATACACATGAATGTACATTTTCAAATCACATGTGATGTCAACAGGACTGCCTTCATACAGAAAGATTTCAAAACACATTGCCTAATGATTTTCAAACCCTACCTAGTCTAAGAGTCTAAATTCTGAGTCAACAGCACTCTAATGTATATAGATTTTTGCAGTTTGTGTTTAAGAATCATTTCAACCACAATAGGATAGTAAAATCTGGAATGAAACATTGTAGCATCTGAGGACAACATAGTATTATGAAATGCACTAGGGTAAGTGTATTGGGTCTGACTGAGCTGGAGTTAATTTTCCCCATAGAAGCCCTCCCAGTGCTGTGCTTTGCACTTAGAGCTAGAAAGGTGCTGATCACACACCTCTGTTGTGGCTGCTGCTGGGCAGGGCTTGCACAGTACCAAGACTGTTTTTCAACATTCCCCTGGCAGTGGGATGGGGTGGACAAGATCTTGGGAGGGGACACGACTGGGACAGCTGACCCAAACTGACCAAAGGGATATTCCATACCGTATGACATCAGCTGAACTATGAAAGCTATGAAAAAGGTGGGGAGGGGAGGTGCATCGGCTTGTGCTCCAGAGCAACCACTACACTTTTGGAACCCCGCAAGGGGTTCCAACAAGGGCCCCCAACAAGGGCCAGACAGCACCTGCTGATGGGAAGTAGAGAATAAATCTTTGTTTTCTTTTGCTTCTGCATGCAGCGTTGCTTTGCTTCTTCATTAAACTGCTTTTGTCTTAGCCCATGAGTTTCATTTTATTTTCTTCCCCCAGGTCCAGCTGAGAGGAGGGGGGAAGGAATAGAGCAGTTCGGTGGGCACCTGGCATCCAGCCAAGGTCAAACCACCACAGTGAGAAAACATAGAATACTTTATTCAGTCACATTTACAGAAGTATTTGAGAAAGGATCACATCACTAACCCAGACTTCACCAGAAAGCTTAGTGTGCAATTTTGCCTCTGAATATTACCCCACAGCATAAACAGGTATTTCATTTTCTTGCCTCCTTATAAGAAGAGCAGCTCTAGTCAGTATGCTTAAAGAGAAAAATGCCATTGCCAGAATCTAAGGTATTTGTTGTCAAAATTCACTATCCATGAACTGACCAGAGCTCTTTCACTACAAAACATGCAAGTCAGCCCACACTGACTGTAAGCTCTCATCCTACACCCTATTGTACTGCCCATACTGACTTCTTATAAAAAGGAGGATCCTTCCAGGTTAGGTGCAACTTTTCAGTGCTTTCCTTCTGTAACTATATTTTTGTTTGTATAAAAGCTGAACAGTCTGTGCTCAAGCTGTGGGCATGTGCAAGTTCAAAACAGCTGCATATAGAACTACTCCAGGCATGCATAGATACCCAAGTAACTGCTCATAGAAAATGTGCAAAATAAACATTTCTTTTTCAGATTTAGTGGCTGCTTTAATATTGTAGCACACACCTTCCTAATACCCTACTGAATTCCTTTTTTGACAGCCTTGTTGACAATTCTGTCTGCTGTCTCTTGCAAGAAGTCTATGTTGCTGAGCATTTGCTCTAGAGCAATGGTGCCCTCACTGCCAAGGAACACTAACCTCAGCATGGAGGTGCCACGGGCTAAGCTAAGGAGCTTTTTCAGGCTTAGCAGGGCATTGCTGAGCACTAGTATAGTTAGAGCTGGTGAGATGAGATATATGTGAGGTGAAGAGAGAACAAGAAAATGAAACAGCTTTACCTTAACAGGAAGCAAGTTTTGAGTAATAGAAATCCAAAATGACTAAGAGGTGACGGGAGGTAACTAGGAGCTACAAAGACAACAGCAAGGATCTGTGGGCAATAAAGACACCACAAGAATTTAAGAGGCTGAGGAAACAGCAGGCAGAGACTAGGAGACAGAGATGTAGTAAAGAAAACTGTTAGAAACAGTGATGTCAAAAAAGACTGAGAAATTGTTTTAACTATATCTACAGTAGCTTCTACTACAAGAGGTAAATTCTGAATTTTTAAAACCATTCATTACTGAAAACTCACAGACTGGATGTCCAATACTGTTCTTAACACTGGGGATGACAATAGAGTAAGCAGTTGACTGGAAGGGACAAATGCCAGCTGGATTTGTAGTGATGATACTCTGAGAAGCGCTGGAAAATACAGCAGAGTCAGGCAGTGGAAAACGCTTCCTTTTGCCTTGTCGTGGTTGATAAACCCAGCCTGTCAGAGATGAAAAAAGATGCAGACATCCAATTTTTGAGACAGTCTCATTCTTTATGTAAAGCTATGATATCTGTAAGTCTGTAGTATCTAAAACAAACAAACAAAAAAGTCCAAAACCTGCTCCTATAGTCAATGCAATACTCCATTTGTTTCAGTGAGGTAGCAAATGGGGCACTTTATCAGAGGTGTAAATAAAATGGACATATTGGGCCATTGGTTTTATGTTACTAAACCATAACTATGGGACAAAGAAATACAGAACAGTGGGGAGTGGTGTGGCACAGCTGAGAAAAGAATGATAAGGAGAACACAACACTGTACCATGGGCTTTTAGTTCAGGAAAAAAAACATGACTGTATTCAAAATCTTTCCTGATTGTCTTCTTAACCCCTTAAGTCTCACAGATACCTGGTAGGTCACATGAGACAGTGGAAAATATAACCCACTAGGAATCCTGTAAAGATTTTGAGGGAGAGTATATTTGCCTTTGACTTACAACATAAACCAAATATATAATGAATTTACACTAATCAGCTCGGTTTCTTACACTCTTAATGCCACTTTAAGGAGTGCAAGGAGAGAGAGAAAGAGCTGCTCTTATCCTTGGCTTGTTTATGACAGCTTAGTCAGATCTTATCTACCAGGATTAGCCATAACTGTGAACTAGCAGGAGTATGACAACAAACAGAGAAAGGATCATGTCACCTGGTATCTCAGCAGCATTTAAAAAGAGTGTTCAAAGTACTTATACTCTGTTTTATAGAACTGCAGTGTTATGGAGAAATTAATTTGTTCAGAGTACAAATTTTTAACCCTTTTTACAGAAGGCTGAGAAACAACATCTTCCACACTATTACTTGGGAATCCACATCTAAATGTTGAGGAATCCCACAGAATATGATGCTGTTTGCGCTTCCTGTGGCATTTTCCTTTCCTGCTTTTAAGGAAGGGATGGGTGTGTTACCACAGGCCACCTGGGCAGCTCTTTGTGGAGCACGTGAAGTGATGCAGTAGGCTACATTCACAATAAATGCACTATCTGGCCATCAGACTACTAAACCATTCAGAAGGGCTTCTGTAGCTGTGGTGGTCTAAGACCATAAGAAACATTAGGGGCTACGAAGGATGAAACATCAATTTGGATGCGTAAAAAAAATAATATGCTTTCAGGCACTAGAAAGCTGACAGAAGGACTGTGTGTTTGACATTTTTGTAACTTTTTTCTGATGTTCTTACTTGCTTTAAGGAAAGAGAGATCAATTAAAAAAAAAAAAAAATCTTGCAATTCTAAAGCATTAGGACATTCAAATACATTTACCAGGAAATTCCTCTCTGTGCTTTTGTTTTATTTTCAGAGCTTCATCATAATAGGGTTGTTTCTGCTCTTCAGTCAGTTTGCTCCATTCCAATCCAAGCTGAATACTGATTTCAGCGTTATTGGCATTTGGGTTGGCTTTTGCTAGGGCAGGCCGATGAATTCTAGCCCACACCATAAACGCGTTCATTGGACGCTTTACATGCCCACTTTTGTCTTTGCTAAGTGGAGTATCTGGTATACCTAGGCAACAGAGTGAGGAAAGACGATCATCTTCCAGGCAGTAAATGCAATGCAGGTTACATTTAATAGTACATCAAGAGGATATTTGGCAGCTGTCAAAAGAATCACTAGAGCTTTGGAACACATGAAACTCGATGCATGTTTGGAGAGGAGTTCCTAGTAAAATAACTGAAGCTAAGGGAGTATACTCCACTAACCTTCATCAAACAGTGCATGAGGAATCATTTACATGGTTTTTGTCACATATTATTAAAAAATAAAGTGTAAAAAAGAAAAAAAAAAGGAAAGAAACATAAGGAATTGACAATGCACTGGTTTGGATGTCATTTGGCTAGACTGTTTTCCTATGAATTTATAAATGAAAAATTGTACAGCATAGACTGTATCACTGCAAGTTTGTCATTGCCACCAGAACTACATATACAAAGCCCTAATGATGCAGGGACCAGAAAAAAAAAAAAGTAAGCTTCTAATTCAGATGTTTCAGAATGTTCCTCATTGAAGGTGTCCAAATTTTCTCAGAGAAGTGTATGAATGCTTCGTAACTTTAAAAATCAAGCAGATTCCTGACCTTGAGCTTGCAATTACAGCTCAGTGCAATTTTGAACACTATTATAAGGGGGTTAATGTAGTTTGGGAGCAAGGGGACAAAACTACATTAATTTTAACAAACCACTAGAGAACTCTGTGTCCCCATTTGTTTACATCCTATGCTGTCAAAGAGAGCTGTACAAACTCCAGACTATCCAAAGGGATGGTCCTCTAGCATAGCCTTTCTATTTGTGTTCTCCTATGTGATAATCTGTCAGCTGTGTGCCACTTACTGAACCCTGGCAAGCTCTCTTAACGTAATACCTGAATCGGAGGGCAGTACTGTGAAGGGAACATTTCTAGTTTCAATCTTTACTGAAGGCTCCAGGAGAGACTGTGTTTTAAGCTGCACTTGTTTCATGGGTGCCTGAGTCACATGGAGCAGGTCTGATGGCAGAGGGCTGTGGACCTGTACGCAGGTTCCAGGAGGTAAAGGCTGAAGCACAACTGGGATCTTCCGATCTTCAGGGAGGATCCCAAGCCCCTCAGGCTGCAGCACCTTGAGGTCTTCAGTGCTGGCACGAGCAGGCCTACACAGGGAGCCAGCTGGAACATCCTCCTTTTCTATCTTCACCTTGCAGATCTCAAAGGTCACATCAAGCGGCTCCACTTTGACAGCACCTCCTCTCCAGGGCTCCTTCCCGTCCTCCCTCTTCTCCAGCAACTTCATCTCCTTCTGGCTTTCTCCTCTGCACCTGTCATGGTTCCTTTCTCTCTTGACGATGACGCCGCGGGCCGCCTTTTTACCTGCCCCCGGAGCCGGCGTGCACATGAACCGGACCCCTGACTTTCTGCTGTCCCGGCGGCAGCTCAGGGGTGCACCTCCCTCCTGTGCGTCGGGCTCCTCGACTTTGATGTGCAGCATGCTGAGGGGGCTCTTGGTCTCCTCCTCAGAGGGGGGCGGCGGCGGGGAGGGGCGGCGGGGTCCCGAAGGTGGCTTCGGGAGAGCCCTGGAGCGGAGCGGACGCTCCCTCGCCCCCCGCTCCATCCCGCTGCGGCCGTTCGCCGCCTGCGACCGTTGTGCCAACGCTCTCCGCGGCCTCGCGCCGCTGCCGCCCGCCAACGGCCGCGCATCGAACCCCGCGCCCGCCCTCGCGACGCGCCGCGGTCGCCATGGAAACGCGCCGGCCCCCTGTCCCGTCGCCACGCCCTTCCCCACCGCGCTGGAACCATAGAGAGGTCCGCCTGGACGCCCAGAAGGGCTCCCAGCTCTGCTCCTGGAGGGTGGCCCGTGGCCCCTTCCGCTTCCGCTCTGGCCATGCTGGGGTGCTGGCGGGTGGTGTCAGCCCTCCGTACGGGAAGCGGGCGGTGGGTGGGCTGTGTGCGTGGCTTCCGCCGCCTCTCCATGGCGAAAAGCAAGTTCGAGTACGTGCGGGACTTCGAGGCAGACGACACCTGTCTGCCCAACTGCTGGATAGTCGTCCGGCTAGACGGCCGCAACTTCCACAGGTGAAGGTTAGGAGGGCAGCCTATGGCCGGGGCGCTTATAGCGGTGTGGTCGTTATGACGACGCTTCAGGGGGCGGGAGGACGGGGGTTGGGGTGTGTCGGGGCGTGTCGGGGTGCGGACGGGATTTTCCTCGGCTTAAAGGCGCAGGGGGTGCGGACTCTGAGTGCCGTGCCGAGATGAGGGGTCCCGACGGGTGCCGTGCAGTGGGCCTTGGCCATTCCCAGCCTGGCATGCGTGAATCGCGCCGGTACTGGGGTTACAAATTCTCCTTTCCCCCCTAATGTCGCTGAACCCTTAATCAGCCTCTCCAGCACACGGAATTACTAATGGAGTTTTGCCTTCAAGGGCCATGGCAGCTTCAGAGCTCTGCATTTGGCAGGGCAGTGGGGAAGTGGTATACCAGTGCCCTCAGTGTGCTGGTGGAGGGGCAGCAACTGGTATACAGAAATATTGATTAGTGTCAGTGGTATGAGATGTCAGTATGGTAGAGATAAATAGAGCACAGTTCTGTGAGTGGTCGATGACATGTATCCTTGCTGAGTATTTGATCTATGGTTTGGTCACATGGTGTTCTGGTAAAGCTCTCAAGTCTCAACAAGTTGATTGATAATGTTGCCTTCGTTGGACTGAGTACAAAAGGCATCTTAGGAGAAAGTGAGCTTACAGACAGTAGTATTTGTTTTGCTTTTACCAAGTAAAATATGGAACCCAATCATTTTTAAGGACTGGTTAGGGTGAGATACTGATGGGAAGGAGAATGGGTTAACCAGAATGTGTAAAAAGAGGGAGTTTGTTACTGTTTTTCGTATCTGGATGGAATTCTGTGTTGGTATTGATGGGATACTGGAAATCAGTATTCACAGAAAGCAGATATGAAGAAAATAAATGGTTATCATTTTTAGTAGCTTTTTAAGGGATTCTTATTCAACCATTTTTGCTTTGAAGGTTTTCTGAGCAGCATGAGTTCAAAAAGCCAAATGATGACCGTGCTCTTCATCTGATGACCAAGTGTGCCCAGACAGTGATGCAAGAATTAGAAGATATTGCTATTGCTTATGGACAGAGTGATGAATACAGTTTTGTTTTCAAAAAGAAGAGTAGATGGTTTAAAAGAAGAGCAAGGTAACAGCTGCTTTGATACTGAAGTGCATTTGTTTTTAACATCTCTTTCTAAACCCATCATTCTTTGTTCGCACACAGAGTAGGAGTAGGGCTGTTTTGGGTGCGTGTACTACGGTTAGTTCAGGTTCTTCATGTGAACTCTTTGCATGTGAGCCTTCTAGGAAAACATGTTTGGTGATAATGCTCTTTTTTTTTTTTTTTTAAATAAATTTTGGCAAAGCAAATATTTTTAGGACAAATATTCTTTTAACAGAATGTTACCTTTTCCAAACTCTTTTACTTGGTTCTCAGTACTTCCTACAGAAGATTCTGCCATTGCTGAGCTGTTTGGCCCTTGTTTAAGAAGTGCTTATATCCACCAGAATTATCACTACTGATACCTCAGATAATCACAGATAAATAATCATGTTGATATGTTTCTTTCTTTTTGCTTTGTGTTTGCAAGTAAGTTCGTGACTCATGTGGTCTCCCAGTTTGCCTCAAGTTACGTTTTCTATTGGAAGGATTACTTTAAGGACCAGCAGCTTCTGTACCCACCAGGATTTGATGGAAGAATTGTACTGTATCCCAGCAACCAAAATTTAAAGGACTACCTCAGCTGGAGACAAGCAGACTGTAAGTGTTTCTAGAAAATAGAGATTTGTGCAGTTGAGTTCTCTTTCTCTCTGACTAGAAATTGCCAGTGTATTTGTTATTGCCAGTGTATATATAAGTATTGGTGAAACAACAGCAGGTAGGGTGGTGGTTTTAAATAATATTAAAATTGTTTGGGGCTTTGTGTAGATGCAGAAATACTGGCTGAAATTCCAAGTCTTCAGGCTGCAACTGTATTTGTTGCATTCTGAGCATGAGTTTAACACAGGAAATATTATATTCATATAATTAATTTATTTTAATATTATGTCTTTGTTTAGCCAAAGTAACCTGTTTCAATAAAGATATGTGAATGTTCAAGTTCACCTATGTAGCAACCAAAAGTGCTGTATATTCCATGCTAGGACAGATCATTGGATTTACTTTCTAGGCTTTTGTTAGTACCTAGTCCCTGTTGCTCAGGTGTAGATAATTGTTACACATAAACACCCTTCATCCTCTGCTCTTCCTTTTCAGAATTATAATCAAATCTGTCTTCTCGTTATTATGATATGCAGTACATAACAACGTAACAATGGATCAGAAAGATTGTATCTTTTTCAGCAACTCACGTTATTAATTCCTCTTTAAATTGGCTTTTTTTTTTTTTTTATAAGACCCTGGAAATAAAGCTGTTTATTCTGAGCAGTCACTCAGATTTGCTAAATACTTTTTCTCTCTTTTCTCTTTTTCTGTAGGCCATATTAATAACCTCTATAATACAGTGTTTTGGATGCTTGTGCAGCGAAGTGGTTTGACACCAGTGCAAGCGCAGGATAGACTCAAGGTAAGTGTTTCTGGAGGATGTGTTTTTTTTCCAACTGCAAATTAAATAACAAGATTTGTATAGCTGTGTCTTGCCTGCCCAGTAGCCCTGGCTGCCTTGTCTGTTCTGTTACTGGAACAATTTTGTGGGTGTAGATTTAACAACATTTTTTAATTGTACAGATGTTAATGTGATTATCAAATAACACATTTTTGGTGAAATATTAGCAGGATTTTAAGTTCTTAATTAGCAAGTCCAGAAATGTTAGAAATGTCTTATAAATGTCCACTATCCACACGCATAAAGTACAGTAGCGGGATTCAGCTAATAGTGATTCCCAGACCCTTTGTAGTATTTTGTCTCATTGTGCAGACGTCAAGAGAAAACAGAATTAATCTGCTGAAGTCTGTTAACTTTCTTCTGTTCGTCTTGCAAATGTTATTAAAAAACCTCTCTAACATCCTTGTTTGCCAGTTGGAAATAATTCGTCTGTTGGGAGAGGAATTAAACTTTGTAACTTAAAGGTGAAAAACCTGTATAAATGTCAGTCTTAGTTCCAATATTCACCTGTCTTCTACCCTAGAGATTTAGTTAGTTTGTTTGTTTTCTATAAGAATACTTTTTGATTTCCTCTCAGGGCACTTTGGCTGGAGATAAGAATGAAATTTTATTTTCTGAATTCAACATCAACTACAACAACGAACCTTTGATGTATAGGAAAGGAACCATCTTAATATGGCAGAAGGTAAAAAATAAATTAACCACTTGCTTCATGCTCGTATTTTAAATTGGTACCCTACGACAAACAAGCTACAGTGTAAGGTTGCCAGATGTATCCCCAATATATGTCTGTGTGAATATATTTGAAAACTAACTGTATTTCCCATCTATTGATGTGTAAAGACTAATTGGTTTTGAGCTATTTTTGAGATCTGTATTTATGAGCATAGTATAAAAACTAGTCTCTGAAGTCTGTCAGGTAAAAATTACGACCCTTGAGAGAAATGTGCATCAACAGATTACGAAGTATGTATAGAATTTCACAAGGCTGATGCATTTGCTGGATGACTCTCCCTTGTTAAATGCATTATACAGTTGGTTTCTTAGTGTTACCAGCTTTGAAAATTGAGGAAGAATTCTGCTTCCTGAAAAATATGTTTTAGTGACTGTTGTCAGTTTGATATGGTAATCACTGGGTCCTGTGCTGAGCCCTTGACAGGATTAGATGCCAAGTATTTTCACTGCAAAGGAATCACACAGTTTCAGTAAGGTAGCTCAGCTCATAGTATGCTTAGTCTTTTTGTACTTCTCTAAAGGAGCTTAGTAAGGAGTGCAGCTGTTAATGGAGAAGTCATTTTAATGACAACTTGGAAATGTTCATCATTCAAGGATTACATCATTGATCCAGAATTGGTTGGGAAATTCCTGTCCTGTGTTTTGTATGAGATGAGACCCCAGAAAAGCATAAATATTTATGTCCTTAGTGTCCTTTTCTACTAGGAGATCTTAACTAGAAATGTGTGTGTTTCATGAGATCAAGAACCCATCTGTCTATGTTAACAGAGTTCCCTGTAATTTGCTCAGCTTTTTTTTTTTGTTTTATACATAACAAAATATAATCTTTTATTTTCTTCATTTAAGTTTTGGACAACATTTTCTAATACTTTATTTGAATTAATTAGAAACAGATGGGGGCTCCCACCTAGAAATAAGTTCCACTTGGTCCTTATGTTTATTTTTTTCTTGGTAATTGTAGACATTTGCA